>JAVDOI010000071.1:543469-628469 GCA_032191485.1 Leptoclinus maculatus | reverse complement strand
ATCCGTCGTTATTGTTTTCACAACGTGTTCCATTTTTCGCATCCGTCAGAGTTGTTTGACCACTCGGAGCCACCGTACATGTCATCATCTGATCTGATGAAGGTGTCCAGTGTCTTTCTTCTCTAAACAAGACAAAGAAAACTATGGTTCAAGTCATACAGTTTGCACAGACAGACAAAAGCAACAAAGGGATTACCAGCTGACACATAAATATACAAATCATAACATATTTAAGATGTCATCATTTTTGGGATGTGCACAGATTTGGCATTTCTGAAACTTGATGAGGATAAACACAAACAAAAGCTTTTTCTGCACCTGGCAACCCAAAGGTAATAACAAGTACAACATGAGGTTGGCTGGAGCTCATTATAGGTATTAATCTAAATGTTACCAAATATTACTGACGGAATGATTCTTTGTTGCAGTTGGACCTCAACGCTCTTGGTGTGGCCTTAATGAAGTCTGTAACTTGTTTTGAACGACTTGATCGTATCCTGACGAAGACCTCGGCGGCGCTGAGCTCACCCTCAGCTGCCGCTGGTCAAAGCCTGATGATGACATGATTGCATCGCTTGGAGATCTTTTTGAAAACAGCTCTCACTTTGCAGATCAAAACGCATTTTAGATGAGCTTCATCTGCCTTCGTGTGACACGCTGCCATGTGCAACACGCCCGCCCTCTCCTCGTCTTGTTATTCTTTACATTTCTACTTCATTGGTATTATTCGCTCTGTCTCAACACAAATCAATACTAATGACAATCCTCGTAAAACACATTTCTCAATATGGACTGAAAGCGGAGCCGTTTGTGGAGCCCTGCAATTATGAGCAGGGGGGGCGGCTTGTGGGTTGACTAATGAATACCCGGGGGGGATTCTCCCTCATCGTTGGGGGAAGAATGAAAGTATGATGGTACAAACGACATTCAAGTTTTCCTTTACGTGTGACAGTTCCCTCCCTGTCTGAGCCAACATTGAAACAGGATGAGGCCGAGCGAGGAAAACAAATAGGCAGCCCTTGACTTTGATTATAGGTTTGAGCAAATTGGAATCTGGGTACAAAGAGAAAACCGCGCTTTACTGAGGGCCTGTAATGGATTCTTCATGAGAGCGAGTGTGTTCATGTCTACGTCTGTTATCTGTCTGCATCTGTGTGTGTTTCCCATGAGAGCAACTGTGTCAGTACATCTATTAAGATATAAACATAGCCGTCACACACTCGGTGTAATTGGCCCTGAAACTGAAGTGAGCAGATATTTGACATTTGTTAGTGTTTCCAAAACATGTCTTACCTTCTTATAATCAGTCATTAGACAGTTGCTTAGCTGAAGCCCTTTCAAAAGGCATAAAGTAAAGACCCGGATGGTTCACAACAATATCATTTGGTGGTCTCTTCCCCGTTCTTTGTCGTTCATACAGCAAATGAGGAAAAAAGCCAAGGTGCAAATAAGATGCAGGGAAGAAGACTGCAAGCAGCTAAATATTAATGTAAACACAAGGATTCAAACTTAAAGGTGCTAAATTCGAAATGCAAAGCATATCCGTCGCCTGAGCCATACGGCTTGCAGCTAACAGTGCTGAAAGCTAACGGTGCTGAAAGAGCTAACGGTGCTGAAAGAGCTAACGGTGCTGAAAGCTAACGGTGCTGAAAGAGCTAACGGTGCTGAAAGAGCTAACGGTGCAGAAAGAACTAACGGTGCTGAAAGCTAACGGTGCTGAAAGAGCTAACGGTGCTGAAAGAGCTAACGGTGCTGAAAGAGCTAACGGTGCTGAAAGCTAACGGTGCTGAAAGAGCTAACGGTGCTGAAAGAGCTAACGGTGCTGAAAGAGCTAACGGTGCTGAAAGCTAACGGTGCTGAAAGAGCTAACGGTGCTGAAAGAACTAACGGTGCTGAAAGAGCTAACGGTGCTGAAAGAGCTAACGGTGCAGAAAGAACTAACGGTGCTGAAAGAGCTAACGGTGCTGAAAGATAACGGTGCTGAAAGAACTAACGGTGCAGAAAGAACTAACGGTGCTGAAAGAGCTAACGGTGCTGAAAGCTAACGGTGCTGAAAGAGCTAACGGTGCTGAAAGAGCTAACAGTACAAACAACAGCAACAGTGTCGATAGAGTTTAAAGTTCAGGGTGCTCCTGAAAGAGAGAGCTCTCCGTGTTGAATCAAGGATTATGTTAAAGAAGAGTATCTGTAGATGAATGTACCACTAAAACAGTCAATGCTTTCTTTGCAAAACCCCACAATGCATATAGCATATTTTGCATGCCAGGATGAAAGTGTTAAACTTTGCTTTTCAGTGTCTTTTGGATTTTGGATATTCTAGTGAAGGTGGACAGGAAAAGACGGGTTAAACACCAGCGCGCTATTACTTCAGTCTCGGATGTATTTGCTTCTGTAGAGCTACAGTGTGAGGGTCCATCTCTGCAGCCGAAGCGGGAGAGAGAGACTCCAGCAATGCTTTCGTTTGATGGGAGTTCTGCTTGCTTTCATCACGATGAATCATGCATTCATCACGTCTAAGCTGAGGGACCAGATACTGAGGACACGTGACGCCAGCATTACAGTAAATTCTTGAGTTGAACACTCGCTCGCTTATGCATCTTAAACAGTTAGCTGGTGCTTTTAAGCCACGGTGTCACCAAGCCCAAAAATCTCCAGCAACATCAGAAGCAGCCGCCGTCATCATCCATCAGCCCTCGTCATCAGGAGTAGAGATCGTCTGCAGCGTTAGCGACGCTCGTGAGATCAAAACCCAAATTACGTCACACGCAATGCTCCTCTACGCGCCTAATGAGGCAGCTATATCCGCTGTGCTAATTATCCTCCCTAGTGGATCGTTGTCAGCGCAGAGTTTGGCCTGAGAGCGCGGTGCCCATCCAGATGCATGAATCATCAGGACACGGTTACAGGCACTCGGATTAATAGAGGTTAATACGGCTGGGTGCTGGGACTACCAGGAGATGGGTGGCAGGCTCTTACATGGTGGATGGAGAGAGAGAGAGAGAGCAGAGATGTGTGTGTGTGTGTGTGTGTGTGTGTGTGTGTGTGTGTGTGTGTGTGCGTGTGTGTGCGTGCGATGTGATGTGATGTGAAGAAAATGAAAACTTGACATAAGCTTCCAGAATCCATCTTTTAATGGTATTTCTGCTTCGTTGGATAACAGAGGCGAGAGTGACAGGAATCACAGAGGAGACACGGGGGGGGGGGGGGGGGGACCAACACCAACACCCAGTTTTAAAGAAACACAAACATATTAATTGCAGATGTTCTGTTGCATCCTTTCTTTTTGGTGAATGACGAAGAGTGAATAATTGAGATAGAGCCTGTTCCTCTGCGGGTTATTTGGCTTCTCTAACTGGGTGGAGCTGCTGGCTCCCAGTCATTTAGTGGTGGATCTCTTCTGACGAACACGATGGGATGGCTGGCAGCGACGGGCAGGTTGCACGGTGTGCAAAGTAAAAAATAAATGATCTGTGACCTGGAAGGGTGTAAAATGGGGGCACGGTTAATGATCATACCTGACATCTGTCATATATTGTAAATAAATGTAAATTGCAGTTTATTATTCCCATGAAGCAGTCCGGTAAGATGTAGCTCCTCCACTCATGCGTGTCTCTGTGAGCTGAAGCAGCAGCTACTGTGGATTCAAGCAGGAAACTGCAGCCGATTGGTTGACCGATGAAGCCTGTAGGATGTCTTCAAGGCTTCCCTAGAGGAGGCGGAGTTAAGCGACCTTTTTTTAAAAGTGTAGTCGCGCCGTACGAGGCACTCTTTAGCGTCCCGGAGAAGCTCCCGGCTTTCATCTGAATCCAATGTAAACCCATCCACAGCGACTGACACAATAAAGATCAAGGACGTCCCTTCAGGGCGAGTGGGAGAGGAGGCTGGATGGGAAACCAAGTCAACATTGACTCGTTTTACTGGACCTACTTACTTGTTACAGAACTTTACTAACACCAGCTACCTAACAAGTTCAAATCTAACACAACACCACATCGTTTCCCAAACCTAACCAACTACTTTTGTTCCCTAAAAAGGAAGTAAACACATGAAAAGAGACTGTGTGCATGTTATGAGTCTTAACACAGATGATACCACCCTCTGAAACTAGAAGGGAACCGACAGAGCGTCAGTTTGAAACGTTCTGTCTGCATTTACACTTTGCATTAATGTGTTTCTCCTTAAGTCCAAGTGATTATACGCACAACACCAAATGGGGAAATAAGCCATGAAAAGCTCGGTGCGTTGGAGCCAAGAATGATGATGAAGACGATAAGCGACCTGGAGGTGGACTCTCCTCAGGACCAGCTGCTGTTCACCTGCTCGGTGCATCAATCACTTTTCTCAGTACTCGCGGTGACTTTTCATTTTTTAATTGAACATCCTCGCTGTGTGCTAAACCGCTGAGCTGTGCATATTTAAGACGTATTAGCATCAGGTATGAACTCCCTGCAGGTGTTCAAAGAAGTTTTGACTGAACTCTGCAGCCTCTCAGGAGGAAGCAGACACAGCTGGCACTTTCTGTTGCCAAGCTCATCTTGGAAGGTTGAATTCTAAAACACGATCCATTAAGTTAGAAGAGAACCTGATGCTGACGACACTGTGTGCACTGAAATGTAGCTCACCTTGATGACATCAACAGAGTGAGATCTCTCTCTTTTGGTTTTCCCGAGTGTGTTTGTGGTTCCCGTAGATGAAGCGGAAGGGGGGGTTGGGTTTGGGGGGGGGGGTTGGGTCGGGGGACATGAGGTGAAATGGAACCCATGCACTGAAAGGAGACGAGAGTCCGCACTGAGGCGCACAGTGGGCTTTTTATTCTCCTTCCCATCACACCTGTTTACAAGAGGAAGCGGTGATGTCACCCACTTCACACTTGGGGACAATGGTGGCTGGAAGAAAGCAACAGGTCGTGAGGGGCGGTGGGGGGAGGAGGGGGGGGGGGGGAGGGGCTGTCGAGGGGCCTGAAGAAGCTCTCCGTTTTATTTACCATGGAGACGATGTTTTGGCCCCTTCGGCTGAAGCACAATAACACTTGCGGGTTCAAGTTCCTGCCGTCCCCCTATTCTCTGTGTCCGTCCTTTAATTCTGCACCAGCCTCTCTCTCATACATCATATGGCTGGAGCTCAAAGACATGAATTTCCCATCTATTGAGACTTCTCTGTAATTACCTTGAGAGGAGGGGGGGGGGGGGGGGGGGTAAAACGGGGAAGTGAAGAGAGGAGGGGGGAGGCACATATTAAAAGTGCCTGAAAAAAGAAATGCTCCGCATTCTTCTATCACTCTTCACAAATGCAATAAAAGAATGAAGAGGAGGGAGAAGGGAGGGGGGGGGAGGGTACATAAAAATGGGGTGCGTTCCAGGAGAGTCGGTCCCCGGAGGGAGTCCGAATAAATTAATCACAGCGATTGGCTGTATCTTTTCTTTTTTCTCTCGCCTCCTTTCCTCTGGCAGGACGCTGTCATCTAATTGGGCCCTGCCTCTGTGCGGCGCTGTGATTGGCCGAGAGGGAATGTGAGAACCTGAAGACCTCGGCCAACGAAGCTGACAGGGGCTCAAAGGGCAGCTTCTCTCTCCCGACTTGAATGGAGAGGAGCCGGGGAGGTAGACGGGGGGAGGGGGGGACACACACACACTATTATACAGCTACTAATGGAGCTGTGGATTTGGAGTGGGATAATTAAAACCAATGGAGATGGGGGGGGGGGGGGGGATGTGTGTTTTCACGTGTGCATGTTCACATGTTTGTAGGAGAGGAGAAGAGAGCAAGAGGCCATGAGAGGCAGAGCAGTGAGAAGAGAGAGAGCGAGAGAGTGAACCCCACCAACAAAAGCAGGGATGTGTCCCCCCCACCTGCTATGGTCTCCCAACAGCCAGACATCTGCCTCATTATAGCCTGCCCTTCACTGCATGCTGCCCATTGTCTGTTTGTGCACCATCCTGAGGCTGCAGGAATAGCTGCACAGCCACGATGTCTAACCGAGCGGAGCGGCGGCCCGGAGGAAGCTTGAAATGGGCCACTGCTGCAAGGAGAGACAGCGATACACCTGGGAGGCAAAGTGGGGGGAATCGCACACTCGGTGCTTCTTTCATGTTCCCTTCACAGTCAGAGAAGAGGTGGCAACTGAATCCACACCACAAACAACTAAAGCAGGTGATTTTATGGATTAGGACACTTTGAAGAAGACAGAAAGGATCTAATCAGTGTAATCGTGGTGGAGCGAGGTGAGTCAGAGACGTGGATGGGAACCAACGTTCATCCCTTGAGTTACCCTTTAGAGTTCGTCCATGAATCACTGACAAAGGCACTTAAACCCCCCCAGGCCTGTCAACAGAGGATCACTCTTGTTTTATTTCACGCTATAAATCAATTTTAAACCATGTTCTGTTGTGTTGTGAGCCTATTGCACTATTCTTTATTTAATCAAATATTCAGTAAAGCCCAAACACACTCGCACAGGTGTTGTCACATTACAGCTCTTCACAGGAGGGGCGTGTTCACTCGCACCTTCAGGATTATTTTAAAGCTTTGTCACAGGACGAAAAGCAGGTGTTGATCCCAACTCAAAGGGCGGCTGAGTTCCATTTAGTTGTTCAAGTCTTCTTTCTCCATGCCGGCTCACTGTCCTGTCTTCTGTCCTGTCTTCTGTCCTGTCTTCTGTCCTGTCTTCTGTCCTGTCTTCTGTCCTGTCTTCTGTCCTGTCTTCTGTCCTGTCTTCTGTCCTGTCTTCTGTCCTGTCTTCTGTCCTGTCTTCTGTCCTGTCTTCTGTCATGTCTTCTGTCCTGTCTTCTGTCATGTCTTCTGTCATGTCTTCTGTCATGTCTTCTGTCCTGTCTTCTGTCATGTCTTCTGTCCTGTCTTCTGTCATGTCTTCTGTCATGTCTTCTGTCCTGTCTTCTGTCATGTCTTCTGTCCTGTCTTCTGTCCTGTCTTCTGTCCTGTCTTCTGTCCTGTCTTCTGTCCTGTCTTCTGTCATGTCTTCTGTCCTGTCTTCTGTCATGTCTTCTGTCATGTCTTCTGTCCTGTCTTCTGTCCTGTCTTCTGTCCTGTCTTCTGTCATGTCTTCTGTCCTGTCTTCTGTCCTGTCTTCTGTCCTGTCTTCTGTCCTGTCTTCTGTCATGTCTTCTGTCATGTCTTCTGTCCTGTCTTCTGTCCTGTCTTCTGTCCTGTCTTCTGTCCTGTCTTCTGTCCTGTCTTCTGTCCTGTCTTCTGTCCTGTCTTCTGTCCTGTCTTCTGTCATGTCTTCTGTCATGTCTTCTGTCCTGTCTTCTGTCCTGTCTTCTGTCATGTCTTCTGTCCTGTCTTCTGTCATGTCTTCTGTCATGTCTTCTGTCCTGTCTTCTGTCCTGTCTTCTGTCCTGTCTTCTGTCCTGTCTTCTGTCCTGTCTTCTGTCCTGTCTTCTGTCCTGTCTTCTGTCCTGTCTTCTGTCCTGTCTTCTGTCATGTCTTCTGTCCTGTCTTCTGTCCTGTCTTCTGTCCTGTCTTCTGTCCTGTCTTCTGTCCTGTCTTCTGTCCTGTCTTCTGTCCTGTCTTCTGTCATGTCTTCTGTCCTGTCTTCTGTCCTGTCTTCTGTCCTGTCTTCTGTCCTGTCTTCTGTCCTGTCTTCTGTCCTGTCTTCTGTCCTGTCTTCTGTCCTGTCTTCTGTCCTGTCTTCTGTCCTGTCTTCTGTCCTGTCTTCTGTCATGTCTTCTGTCCTGTCTTCTGTCATGTCTTCTGTCATGTCTTCTGTCCTGTCTTCTGTCCTGTCTTCTGTCATGTCTTCTGTCCTGTCTTCTGTCCTGTCTTCTGTCCTGTCTTCTGTCCTGTCTTCTGTCATGTCTTCTGTCCTGTCTTCTGTCATGTCTTCTGTCATGTCTTCTGTCCTGTCTTCTGTCCTGTCTTCTGTCATGTCTTCTGTCCTGTCTTCTGTCCTGTCTTCTGTCCTGTCTTCTGTCATGTCTTCTGTCCTGTCTTCTGTCATGTCTTCTGTCATGTCTTCTGTCCTGTCTTCTGTCCTGTCTTCTGTCCTGTCTTCTGTCCTGTCTTCTGTCATGTCTTCTGTCATGTCTTCTGTCCTGTCTTCTGTCATGTCTTCTGTCATGTCTTCTGTCCTGTCTTCTGTCCTGTCTTCTGTCCTGTCTTCTGTCCTGTCTTCTGTCATGTCTTCTGTCCTGTCTTCTGTCCTGTCTTCTGTCATGTCTTCTGTCCTGTCTTCTGTCATGTCTTCTGTCCTGTCTTCTGTCATGTCTTCTGTCATGTCTTCTGTCCTGTCTTCTGTCCTGTCTTCTGTCATGTCTTCTGTCCTGTCTTCTGTCCTGTCTTCTGTCCTGTCTTCTGTCCTGTCTTCTGTCATGTCTTCTGTCCTGTCTTCTGTCCTGTCTTCTGTCATGTCTTCTGTCCTGTCTTCTGTCCTGTCTTCTGTCCTGTCTTCTGTCCTGTCTTCTGTCCTGTCTTCTGTCATGTCTTCTGTCCTGTCTTCTGTCATGTCTTCTGTCCTGTCTTCTGTCCTGTCTTCTGTCATGTCTTCTGTCCTGTCTTCTGTCCTGTCTTCTGTCCTGTCTTCTGTCCTGTCTTCTGTCCTGTCTTCTGTCCTGTCTTCTGTCCTGTCTTCTGTCATGTCTTCTGTCCTGTCTTCTGTCCTGTCTTCTGTCCTGTCTTCTGTCCTGTCTTCTGTCCTGTCTTCTGTCCTGTCTTCTGTCATGTCTTCTGTCCTGTCTTCTGTCCTGTCTTCTGTCCTGTCTTCTGTCATGTCTTCTGTCATGTCTTCTGTCCTGTCTTCTGTCCTGTCTTCTGTCCTGTCTTCTGTCCTGTCTTCTGTCCTGTCTTCTGTCCTGTCTTCTGTCCTGTCTTCTGTCCTGTCTTCTGTCCTGTCTTCTGTCATGTCTTCTGTCCTGTCTTCTGTCATGTCTTCTGTCATGTCTTCTGTCCTGTCTTCTGTCCTGTCTTCTGTCCTGTCTTCTGTCCTGTCTTCTGTCCTGTCTTCTGTCATGTCTTCTGTCCTGTCTTCTGTCATGTCTTCTGTCCTGTCTTCTGTCCTGTCTTCTGTCCTGTCTTCTGTCATGTCTTCTGTCCTGTCTTCTGTCCTGTCTTCTGTCCTGTCTTCTGTCATGTCTTCTGTCCTGTCTTCTGTCCTGTCTTCTGTCATGTCTTCTGTCATGTCTTCTGTCATGTCTTCTGTCCTGTCTTCTGTCCTGTCTTCTGTCCTGTCTTCTGTCCTGTCTTCTGTCCTGTCTTCTGTCATGTCTTCTGTCCTGTCTTCTGTCATGTCTTCTGTCCTGTCTTCTGTCCTGTCTTCTGTCATGTCTTCTGTCCTGTCTTCTGTCCTGTCTTCTGTCCTGTCTTCTGTCATGTCTTCTGTCATGTCTTCTGTCCTGTCTTCTGTCATGTCTTCTGTCCTGTCTTCTGTCCTGTCTTCTGTCCTGTCTTCTGTCCTGTCTTCTGTCATGTCTTCTGTCATGTCTTCTGTCCTGTCTTCTGTCATGTCTTCTGTCATGTCTTCTGTCATGTCTTCTGTCATGTCTTCTGTCCTGTCTTCTGTCATGTCTTCTGTCCTGTCTTCTGTCCTGTCTTCTGTCCTGTCTTCTGTCCTGTCTTCTGTCCTGTCTTCTGTCCTGTCTTCTGTCCTGTCTTCTGTCCTGTCTTCTGTCCTGTCTTCTGTCCTGTCTTCTGTCCTGTCTTCTGTCCTGTCTTCTGTCCTGTCTTCTGTCCTGTCTTCTCAGGACACAGAGACAATAATGAATGTCCGGAGGTACACCTGTGTTTCTTCTTGCTCCTACGAGTCAAACTGTTTTCTGTTTAAAGGGTGATTGTAAAGTGTGCTCCGGTTATTCCAGTAAAGTTTACGCCCAAACCTCACGGTAACCTGAGCAGAGGTCTAATCAACCAGATCAACTGGAAACACCTGTGTGGGGAAGGACGCGCTCTCTGAACGGTGTCGACTATAAACACAAGTGATTCATCAGCTTGTAGTCACAGGAGTTAAAGAATACAAGTACAAGTACACATCAAGACTCTGAGCAAACATACTGAGACGCTAACGTTACCTTGGAGACTAAATCCAGGGTCAATTTAGCGTTTGAATTCAGAGTGATTGTATGAATTGGTTGACAATTATTAATAATATTCATAAATCCCCTCGCTGTGTCTGCAGCCGATTCTTCAGCTGCACCGCTCATGAACTCAAAAGTCACAAAGTGAACTTGTTCTCCGTCAGCTGCTGCTGCACACATTCATAAACACGTTCTCCTTCAAAGGTCCAGCAGCAGGAGTCGTGTTGTGCTCGTTGTGTTCAGTCATGAACAGCCTCCTGGCCGGTTGGTGGACCATCATCCTCTAACCGTGTCTCAATACCTCTTTCATGATGGATCATATCAGAAGTAATATTGTGGGATATTTATTATGTTTCACAGATATAGTTACGAATGCAGCCTGAATGCAGCCTGCAGTGATCTGTGTTACAATAACTATGGAAGTGGTGTTAATAAAGACTTGTGCATCCCATCCACTTAGAGTTAGATCACTGATAGAGTCTCCTGCTCCTACATGTGTTAAACTGTTTAGACTCAGTTAGACTCTCACAGGTCTCGTGTGGCGTCTCTTTTTAAGAAGTCAGCATTTTGTAAAACCGAATCCTGCTGGCTCCATTGTTCTCTTGATGCTTTCTTGCTGTTTGGGAAACGGTTTTCTCTTCTGTTGCCAATGTTTTTGTATTGAAGCAGCTCATATTCAGTGTTTTGCATATTCTCATACTGAGGATTCTGCTCTTATCACTGTGGTCAATCAGCAATTAGATATTCATGGATTCATGCATTACAACTTAAACCACGGACACACACACTGTGAGGACTGACTCAACTCTTTGATTCATTACAATCAAACACAAGCTTTACATTCCCATGAAAATACACTTTACAGTTCCTGAGAGGAACGTATAACTGCTGTCAATGTGATGCTGATGCCTCTATATGACCTACATGAGTAAACCAGACCATCATCGAGATGATTGGCTATTTCTAAATGCTTTTTCTTCATTGCTGTCGGTGCCTCCGGGTCAGATTCTGATTCAGGTTCACCAGAAACTCCCTCAGCTCAGACTCCGGTGTGTCCTCCGGCAGCAGCGAGCCTGAGGCCTGAACCTGGATCCGGCTTCACAGTCCGGCAGCAGCGTCTCCTCCTACGGCCAGGAGCAGAGCTTCAACGGTCCGCCACGCTGCTGGACACCCAGACCGTATCGCTAAACCCACTAGAAGAAAGGGAGGCACGGGAAAACCAGAACCAGGACTGAGCGGGGAAGACCGTCAGACCCTGCTGCAGTAAAATGAGAGGTTTTCTAAAGGGACTCTGGTGCTCTGAAACCGCCAAAATCAACACAAAATGAAAGTTTCTCGTAGTAGCTTTGAGTGTGTGCGCACACACACACACACACACACACACACACACACACACACACACACACACACACACACACACACACACACACACACACACACACACACGTCGTTCTGCTCTCATTTCTTCATGTTTTGCTGTCCTTTTGCTGAATCCTAAAATCATTATCAGGAATGAAGCTGCTGTATTTCACCAGGTTGTACTACAGTGGGGATTTAGTCCGAGGTTGAGTAACAGCTTACTCTAAACTCCAACTTTCATAACAAGCTATGACAAGATAATCTGACCGACTTTTGCTAATTCTCCGCACTAATTACATTTGCTGTGTCTGTGTGTCAAAGGTGTTAATGCATGTGGCTAATTAATCACCGCAGAAGACTCCCGAGCTGCCGCTCTGCTGCACACATTCAACAGAGAGAGGGGGGGGGGGGGGGGGGGACCTTCATCACTGCAGATATTTTAACCTTTTATTTCAGTCTTCATCTTAAGGGTCTATGGTGACTCAGAGGGGGGGGGGCCCACAGGACTGGAGCCCTTTGATGTAGAAAACAGGCGAAGCTCAGAGAGACGAGCGTTTCATGTGAATACAAGAGAAAATCAGAAATTCATTTTTTATTGCTTCTGTGTTTTCTTTCCATCTTATCTCCGCTCTGCTGTACAGAGACCAGATCTATGTCTCAGTCTTACCTTTCATGACACAAACCACATCGTCATTTGAGAGGAATACAAGCGCCCTTCACAAAAAAAAGGTAAATAAATAAAAGCGTCAAGACAACCGCTCGCCTGCTTGCGCATACCACACGGGCACTTAGTGCCGAAGTAGCGCTGCCCACCACGGCCCGCATACTTTCATATAGCGTGCTCCTTTCTCCTCGGGGCCTGAGGTGAATGTAGCCTTTGAGAGCGGAGGGAAAGCAAACATGTAGCCGGCAGCTCTCGCCTGGGAAAAGAACATCCAAACTGAGTGGGGCTGTCTTCAGAGCGACAGCCTGAGCAAACAACCTGAGAGGGCTTCGTGAGAGTGGGGGGGCTGCCGGGTGACTGAGGGGCTTCACGAAGCCCGCCGGGGTCCTACCGTTCACACAACGGAGCTGTAACCTTTTCAGATGCAGTTCAAGCGAGAGATGGTGAGATGTGATCCGAGACAACGTTTGAAAAGCACAAAACCTACAAAATGAGTGATGATTGTAGCTTCACTTGGCAACAAGGGGCGAGTGTTCATGCAACACTCCGTCCTGCTGCTGTGTGATGTTTAGGGTTCGGTTTAATAACGTTTTATCAAATCTGAATCCCTTCATGAAACTATCGATGAGATAAAGTTCTAATAGCTAAAACTCAAAGATGTATTTGAGAACTTTAATCAAGAAACACCACCGTTTAAATAGGGTTCACAACTTTTAGCTACAACCCCAAAATATGAAACACTGATTAAATATGTATCTGACTTTTCACAACATCACTTTCTCTTAATACTGAAAGTCTTGATTGAAAATGACTAAATTGATGAAGATATATTAATGATATGCATCGAAGTTTAACTGGGAAATTCCAAAATCTGAAATTGATGTGATCAGGTAGATCATTTCACGCTCTTCAACTGAGTACAGACGCTTTACAACATCAGTCAACGTTCACACATTCACACACACCATACACACCATACAAGGTATTATCAGGACATTTCGGGTTCAGTATCTCGGACCAGCCAGCGGTCGTACCGGCTTCTCCGCTTTACCTCCTGAGGTTTGTCATAAAATATTTTTTGGAACCTCTAAACCCCCATGTGGCCCCAGTCTGGCCTCCCTTTGAAATGGTCTAGAAGCGCCACTGGAAGAGGCGCTTACTTGATGCTTTTTGGGCAAGTTGGTATTTGATGTATGACTTTCTAGACCTTTGTAGACCTTTGTAGACCTTTGTAGACCTCCGAACTACATATCAGAACTTCATTCATAGGCTGAATCTGCATGCTCTCTGTTGAGGAGAGATGATGCAGCTCTTCATCATCACAACCTCACTTTAGCTTTAAGCTAACAAAGAACCTGGCCTTCTGTAGCTTTACAATAGTAACCAACGCGGATCATTATTTGTAGAAATAACAGAACTTCAATGACTTATTTTTAACTAAAGGGCTGTGCAGACCCACAGGAAGTAGTTCCTCATTTTAGGATACAACTCATAATTCACACAAACAAAAAGAAAGTATTTTCACACCATTGGTTAATAAAGTTAATAAAAGTACAAAGAGCAAACAGACTCTGTAAATAGTGTCTCTGCTCACTTTTGCCGACCAACGACCAAATGAAGAGGTTTAAATGTGGAGCGCTGTGGCTGTGAGTGGTAGCGGGGGGGCTACTGGCTTGTTTATCCAGCGTCCCCTAAGTCGTGACTACTAGGATCAGAGCCCACGGATCGGGGCTTTGAGTGTTTAGTCCGTGGATTAGCTATTGTGCCGGGCTAGCGCGATCACCCCCACCCCTCATCGGCCACCCGACCCTCTACACCACCTCCATTGTGAGCACCCAGCACCGAGGGGGGTCACAGCCCGGTATTCAGTTAGACTTTGAGAATAGGATGGCTGATGGCTGATTTGGGACCAGATTGTCTTCTTAGTCAATTGAACTTCATAGATAGAATCGTCGTAGGGATCAGCGCGCTGTGTATCGTGCTGCATCAGGTTCAGAATGTCCACCCCGTTCTCATTCACAAGGTGCCAAATACCAACGCTTTGTCACATCCCTCGGCTTCTGGTACCGATGCACAAGGAACCTTTAGCATCTGTATGGGACGACCTGCGAGTAAACCCATCCGCATCATCAGTAGATGCTCAGAGAAAAATGCTCTGGGAGTATGATGACAATGATGATGTCATCAAACAAACACAGGACTTTCACCCAGGAGACCTTTGTTTGTCTCCCAAAGTGTTCCAGAGTTATTTTAAAGTTTTGTTAAAGTGGTTTTGTTGCTTTAGGGCCACCCAGTGTGTTAGAAAGATGGAATAAGAATGTGTTCAATGTCAAACTTTACCACAAACATAAGATCTGCATTACAAAGTGAGGACAAGGAGTTTGCAACACGTTCATCGGGTATCGGTTTGACGACGGATAAGCCTCCGTGATTGGTCAATTCTACTTGGACCGCAAACAAAGACCAGAGCGCTTCCGATGCCAAAATGAAAATACAGGACATCATAAATACATGTTATAATTATTATTAATACATGAATTCATTCATTCTTAAATGGCTACTTAAATCATGTGTCTTATCAAATGTTGCTTTCTCGGTTATCTTAGACAACGATGTAATGTGTTGGTCCTCCTTAAACTAAATACTGCAGCACCTTAGTTATGTCACTAATTATTCCTCAGTTTTAGACTCTTTTGTCATAAAGGAAAAGCCCTCAGAGGTATGATGGTTTTATGTATAACAAATGTCTCAATGCATCTCATATCTGTTAAGTAAGTCCTATATATTAGTCTTGGGGTAATACTTTTCTTATTATGGTGGGCCAGCAGCAAATGTCGGCCTGTGGATTTCAGCCCAAAAGATTTGAGTGCTCTTAACCAGAAGAGAATATATTGCTAATTAATTTGTTTGATGTTTTCATTCCTGCACATCATCCTCTCACACAGCACAGTGCCGCTGCTCATGCCACATAGCTGCAGTGCCGAGGTGATGGCCTGCCTGAGCACCGAGGGCAAACAGATGGTCGACAACAGCCGAGGAGAGACGTCTTTGACCGGGAGCTGCCAACAAAAAAGATCTCCAATCCAAGGCCTTGGGGAGGGAACAATGGGCCAAATGCAGGGTGAGTCAGTTCTCATTCACTCAGCAGCTGGCTGGGAACCAACAGGTCGGCATGCTCAGCACTCCACATGGACGACAAGAGGGAACCTTACCGCGGCGAGGCCGAGAGGGAGAACTTGTCGGCAAATGATCAAAATCGTGAGCGAACCAATCAAGCGACGGTGTAATCCCAAACCTCTTTGTTGGCTCTCGGTTTTGTTGGAGCACCTGTTTGACACCTTCTCACTTTGATCACCCCGTCTCACTTTTGGAGGGGGAGTTCTCCTTTTTCTAACAATGTGCAGGTTCATCTCACTTCACATGTGTTGAGGAATGTGCACACATTTGCCCGGTCACAAACGCCTATTGTTATTACCCTCGCATGGACATATGAGACTTATTTGGCAAATATTGAATCAGTCCATTTAAATGCATGTTGAACAAGAGTGGAAACCTCACGGGGCATGTAGAGTGTTCATTCCTGTAATTCATTCAGATTTTGATAATTATTTCTCCCGAGTAAAGAAAAGCTGCAAACTGAGTGTGTTACAAGCGACGGGTTTAATTTCAGCTCTGCCCTCGAACAAATACGGCAACATTTACATGTCCCAGATACCAGTGGAAAGAAGCACCTTGTATACTGTTAAAGGGACGGTTAAGTGGTTTGTGCTATGCAGCAAGATGTGCTTTTACTGCCTTGCTGTCTAATGACATTTCTGCCTATCTGCCCACCAGTCTGTCTGTCTCACTCTCTGCTAGACGAAGTAGCTGGACGAAGCCCTGTTAAAGTTAATAGCTCTCCACAAGCACAGAAGCCCAGACAGGCCAACACCAATAAAACTCCAGCAAATTATATCAGAGAAAAAAGAGGCACCGAGGAGTCATTTTGTTATTGGGTTCGGCATTCTTCGGCTTAGGAGGCGGACTCTTGCGTCACGCTGGAATAACTTTGGAACACTGCAGAGACGATGCAGGCTGTGGGCCTCGAGTACGCACAGCGACTCCTGGCATGACCGGGACATCGTCGAGGCCTGGCTGCGACATCCTGAAAGGGTGAAAAGTGTCCTGGCAAAGCTCCTGTCCTCTTAGCCTCTGTCATACACCGTGTCCTGTGGCAGACTGCCATTATTAGACATCTGGTCGGTTACTTTCCGTTAAAATACAGTTCGCTGAAAGTCAGCAGAATGTGGAGGTGAAACCAGCATCACATACGCTGTAATGAAGACATGTCTGCTGTCCTTAACGTTTTAAAAGGAAAAGGTTGTAGTTGAGAATCTGAAATATTCTCTCAACTCTTTACATTGTTTTAATTGTTATAGGTCGTACGTTTCACCAAACTCCATTAACTTAGTTCTGTTTAGCTAACCTTGGAATGCTAGCCTAGCATTCCAAGAAATGTGGTTCACACTGCAGCATAATTAACATCCAATGCCAATGTTGCGTGCCAATGCAGAAAGTAGTGCGTCCGGTGCAAAAAGGGAAGGGAAGGTTGGTGTGTTGGACTTTCATGCCAGAGAACAAGGTCCTTCCTAACTGACACCTCTTCCTAACATCATGCTGTATTGAAGAAGACTATAAATCAAGAGAGAAGTAGTCATTTTCTCATAGACTTCCATGCAATCAGACTTTTTGCAACCAGGGGAGTCGCCCCCTGATGGCCATTAGAGAGAATGCAGGTTTAGAATTCACTAACCAGACCCCTGAGGTTGCCCGCTGGTATTTGGTGATAAACCAAAGTATTGGACAAATGAAAATGTTGACCTAATGGTGGTTACAGATGAAAACATAAGCGGTTACCAAAATGACTTGAGCTCTGCGTCCTTTGTGTGTCTTTGTAATAGTTGTTGAGATATGGGTGGACAGGGTTTCACCTATGTCTGATGAATGGTACGCCTTAGCAGGGAGTGAAGGGCTGCCACACATACTGCAATAAACACACCTTTCTGTGCGTGTTAATATTATCCATCACATTACAAATAGTCACAATCTTTGAAAGATTGCACATGAGTAATCCAACCCAGTGGCTTTATTGTGATGCTGACGCTTGGCTCAGCCTCCCAGTCTGTCAGTCTGTGTGAATCCTCGTCTGGACTGGAAAGACCGGGTCCAACATTAGTCAGTGATGCAACAGACAGCACCACGTAGTGAGAGTGTTCACACAATCAAAGATAAGAATTTGAAAGTCAGAGTGCAGACAGTGAAGCACACAGAATGGTTTTAACTCCACTGCACATTGACATATTCACAGCTCCTATTGGACCCCTGTCTCTGCGTAATGGGAGCTCACTGCTCACCAGGACCCAAGTCCCTGGGCACTGCCTCTGCCAAGCAGTGTAAATATTTAGGGTCACCCGTCGCACAGTGGAAAAGGAAAGCTATGGCTTTGACGTGTGTGTGTGTGTGTGTTTCACAAATGCATTTGGGTCTCTGTGGACAGAAGCCAGCAGCACATACCTGCAAGTGTTTGTGTGAAAACCTTTTATTTTTTTTACTCTTCAGGTCCTTCCCGGGCCGCGGTGCTTTGACAGGAGGCAGAAAAGCGTTATCTGTCTGATGTGGAAGCCGTGGCATTCAGGGCACCACATTAATCACTGCTGGAGACACAAACAGAGCACGGCACACAGCAAGGCCAAAAGAAGCCACACTCGCCTCAACTCTTACTGTTTTTAGGCTTTTTTCTGATTTTCTTTTATATAAAGCTCGTAGTCGAGTTTAACCAAAAGAGAAAAAACAAGTAAATCAACTCTGACGGTTGTTTTTACAGACTGCCTCTAAATGACTCAGGTATTTACTGTTTCTCCTCAGGATTGTGTCCACGTCAAGGTCAATTAACATTTGGACAATCAGGCAACAGTAAAACTCACACTTGTGAAATTCGGCAAGTATTTGCACCTTATTAATGCAAATTGACCACATCTGCCTTTTCAGCTGTTTGGATCATTTCAGGATACGCTACAGAGGCGTCATTGTTTTGGGTTTTTATTCATTTGCACCAATAAACCAACAGATTTAATCTGTTATCCAGAAGTCGCAGGTTAGTTTCAACAAATATCTCTCAATTTCTGTCTCCATGCACCCAAAAGTGCTTATGTTTTGTGCAGAAAATGTTATTTCTAAATCCAAATTTCACCCGTATTCAACATTGAAATGAACACTAATCACATTCCTTTCATAAAAAAAAAATTAGGACCTTTATGGATGTTTATGGAGTAAATCCTTGTAGATTAAGTCCAAGTTTAACAGAATGTTTTAATAAATCTCTCATTAAAAACATGCAGACACGTGTGCACATATAGTTTACATGCATATGACGTCATAGATACAAGCTATACCTCATATTTCTAATAAATCCTACATAAAAGCAAAATAATCCCATTTACCTGAAGAGGGGCAGACCTGATAGAAGAAGGCAAAGGGAAGAAATAATGGGGGGAAAATGCAACGTGAGGCAAAAAAGGTTGAGATGTTTGATAGATTAGAGCACATAAAACAGGAACTCTGTTTATTGGAGAGGTTGTGAATCAGGAAGTCAGAGGCTACCTTCAGAATAAAAAGAAATCCTGTGTTGTTGGGAATCTGTGCTACACTAGAAGCATTTACAGGCACTTTGAAAAGAGCCTCAGAGACCTCGGACTAAAGGAAAAGTAGCTGGACACATGGGGGGATAAATGTAACTTCGTGTGTGTGGCCTGTGGTGGAGACTCTGCTGAACATAGAGTCTACAGGACTCATTCACTGCTACAGAATACTTTGACCCCACAAGGAGTCACAGCAGCCCTGACCCAAACAACTCGTAACCTTATCATCGCTCTGCGTTTTTACAAGAGGTAGGAAAAGGTTTCAGTCACGCATTTGAAACATATTAAACTGGATAAATAAACTGCTGAATAAATACCTGTGTTTGTCGCCTGTGCGGCTCACCTTGAATAGTCCGTATTCAGTTCATACACTAACAAGGCTCCCTTGTGCTCTCTTTACCCTCCACTCAGATACACACACCCTGTTGTGACCGTTGGTCATGAACAGAGGTGGAAAGTACCCAGATACAATCACGCGATGGGTTTGGCTTGATGTGTCCTCAGTTATTTATCCTCCAAGGATATACATTTACTTCTATACTGTAGCTATAGAGACTGAAAGCAGCTCAGCAGCAAAGAGCACACGGACGTTAGCGAATCGCTGGTGAAGAAAGTGGAGCATTTACTGAGGAGTTGGTGGAGACCAAACCAGAGCTAAAAGGACAGTAATATGTTCTATATAGTAATATATATTATAATAATAATATAATAGTAATATCTCTCCGCCAGGTGTGTGTAATTGAATAATTACAACCCACAATTGGTTAACCCCCCCCCCCCCCGTCTTGAGACTAACATAAAATACATTTCATTTAAACTCAAAAACAAGCGGCGATGTATGCAGGCCATTGGTCGTCATCATACGATCTTGCCAAATTGAATTAATTAAACTCACGAGCAGTCTGCTGGCGTAGCAGCGTCTGAGTTGTGTCGATGTATTCAGCAGTCTGTGTCCCGCTAAACACATCGTCCAAAACAACAAAGATGTGAAAACTGTTTTAGTAGTGAGTGAGGAGTCAGCAGGCTGTCAATGGCAATATCAAACAGACAATGAAAGGTGTTTCGAGAAAGTGTGAGTCGCCGCAGCCACAGGAGGTCCTTGAGCATGCAGCCATAACTGGCCGACCAAAATATTATACCGCTCGCTCCACCTGAATGTGAGATTAGCCGTGGACAGACACAGAGGTGCACACTCACTCACGCACACATGCGGCCAATCGCATGATCCTCTGGGCAGAGATGATAATTACTTCCAGTTACATTTTCAACGCACGAGCAGCTAATCTGATCCAAGGAAAGTAAAGACGCCACACAAAATCATTGAACATGCTTTGTCATCTTGGACAAATGCGTTCCAGGATTGTTATGCAAACTTATTTTGACTCTCTATTTGACATGTTCCATGTTATGCTGATACGAGTAACTAAATATGTTAATGTTAATAGGAAGGTTTCTGGGATGCCTGACTAACAGCAGACTGACTCTTTGCCTTATTGCATCTTTTTCTTTTTCTCTCTTTTAAAACATAAATCACCCCGTCATCGCCATAGAACATCGCCTTTCATCTTTTCATATATCCAAGTTGTCATTCTTTCTCAATGGAACGGAGGTTTCTGAGTCGGCTGTAATGTAGGTCGTCCTGCATCAGAGTCTTTGTCAGCAGCTGCCTCAGAGAAGCTGAGGTTGAGAAGATGCCTGCAGCTTTGATGCCTGATTGGCTTTAGGAGTCTTGAAGCGTCCAAGAAGAGAAAGGGAAGCTGTTGACATCAAAAGACTTGGATAGTGGCGTTAAAACGACGATGTAACGGCTTCTTTCTCCATTTGTATGAGTCACAGATAGAAGAGATACTTACTGTATATCTGGATCTTTAGTATTATTTCAGTGTTTGTTTACACGTCATATACTGTACATCTTTCAGAGCAATATGAGCTTTAAAGTCACAATTACCACTTCAAACTTGATTGAGTTAATGAGGAATCATACAAATGAAGAATACCTTTGTACAGGAATGATGTTTGGCTGTTACTGTCACGATTAGGCTTTGCCTCCTGTGTTCTGTGTCTTTTTGTAGCTCCTCACTCTACCTGTCTGCACTCCCTTCACCTGTCTCTGGTTACTAATCAAGCACTCCCTCATTCAGCGCACCTGTCTTCCACTCTCACCTCATCAAGCTCACTACTCTCACCTGCTCACCTGTTTCAGTCACTACTTAAACTCCTGCCTCTCAGTCACTCGTCGCCAGATCATTACCCCATGTGCTTCCTGCCTTCCTGCCCGGTTTTCCCGTCCTGTTCCCGGTTTTCCCGTCTGCCTGCCGGATTATTCCCTTCGTCTCCTGTCTTGTCCGTGGATCCCCTGTTATGTCCTGTGAGTTTCCTGTGTTGTTTGTTAAATAAATATTCGTTTGCACACTACTCTGCCTGGTCTGCACTTGAGTCCTTCACAATGCACCGTGACAGTTACCTCGAGTACAACTTTTCCACAGAACTTCTCTTCATCAGCTCACCGGCTGTTATTCATTAGTCTGCAGCACCTTCAGGGGCAAAACTAATCAGCTCTCATGCCAGAAGAGATTGATGAGTCAACGATAAAAGGAAATGGATCAATCTCAAATAGTAATAGTGGTTGGACCTGCATGAGCCCGTAACACAGTGTGGATCTCAACCTCATCTCTGCAGGGTTCTTAGTTTGGGAGAGAAAAGGATGAGACAGGTGATGTGGAATAGTTTAAAGGAAGCATGTCAGCTATAAAGCACAACATGAGCATTGATATACCTGTGGGAATGAAAGGAGCGAGTCATCCCAACACATATTCAAATCATCAAATAATCATAAAGCGATGTCACTCGTCTTTCTTATCATTGGCTTTAAATGGTCAGTGGTGTACTCTATATGAACTGGATGAATTCATAAGAGGAAACAGATGCTCTTGTCCTGTACTGAACTCCAATGCTTAAAAACACATAATAATAATAATCATAAGCTTTAATCACAGCATGAATGAAGTATGAGTTGGATTCATTTTCTCATCTTATTTTGAATAAATTAATGGAAACTGTCCAAAAACAAAGTTACAAATATAAAGTTACGCAGCATCGATTTATAACAATTCTTATTGTTTACAAGTATTATTCCGGTGTGGCTCTGTTGTACACCAGATGCTGCTGTTAGAGGCAGCATGGTTGACATCATGTGGGTCACCAGTCTTTAAATGTTCTGAAGGTGAATTTAAAGGGTTCCCCTCTAATGTGTTCTTTCCTCCTCGCGTCCTGCTGAGCTTCATGAGTATGTACAGATGCTGCTGCAGCGGCCTGAAAGAGACTCACGTTAGTGTGTTTGTTCTGCTCTTCCACAAGTTTCACTCTCTGGAAGAACACTATATCATTTTCTCTAAGCCAGTCGAGTCGCTAGCTTTTTTCCAACCACTAATTAATTATAATTCAGCTCAGTTTGATGCAGTCAGGCCAAAGGAATGCCGGAGCCTGCGAGTCGAGTTTAGAGCGGAGGAGGAGGAGGAGGAGGAGGAGGAGGAGGAGGAGGAGGAGGAGGAGGAGGAGGAGTCGAGGCGGAGGCGGAGGCTGACGGAGGGACGGATGGAGGGAGTCTGTGGTTTCTACCTCGCGCTCTGGGCCGGCCCATCGAAGGGATTTAATTACTCGTATGACCAAAGTCTCGGAGGCAGAGACACAACACGCTGCTGACTGCGGAGGTGTTACTCGTCACGCCGCAGACGGAGGCTTGTCTTACCTTCAGCAGTTAATCGCTCCGGTCCCATGTTGGTGTTTGGATGAATGAGAAGAGCCGAGGGACAGAACGCCAGACGCAACAGATCCAAGCTGTGACAAAGACACGTGTTTCCCTCAAAGCACAGCAGTGTGTTGAAGCATTTTGATACGAATAGTAATGCACTGTTAATAATTGGTAGATATTGGTAATCGTGAGGAGGTCGGAGTGGGAGGGAGGGTCAAACAAAGACAGGACTTTCACCCAGGAGACCTCTGTTTGTGTCCCGTGTGGAAACAAGTCAACGCCGACTTACTTTTGTTTTGTACTTCACATACTTTACATAAACGTTAAGTAACAAACGTACTTATTTTATCCCAAATCGCAATCTTTTCCGAAACGCAACGAAGTCGATTTGTTACCTAAACATCTTCTCACAGCAGCTCGCTCAGGATGAAACAACTCATATGTTTCACCCAGCAGACATTAGCAGCCTGTATTTACATTGAGCCTCAGGTATTCTGATTGGAAAACTGTAACTGGCTTCATTTACATAAGTGCTCTTAATTAGGCTCTAAACTGAGAAAACAGCTGTCGAGTATTTTACAGATTCAAGTCTCTCGGAATACTCTGAAGATTGTATTTCATGCGTCCTGCAGACTTTAAAATTCCTCCAATAAAATGACAAAATGAAAGAGAGCGATGCTCGTCTGTCATCGAGGACGTCAAAGAGAACGATTTGCTGCCTTTGGGAGTTACAGATTCTCATCGTCAGCATAACAAAAATACAAGTTTGCTGAGTTCCAGTGTTCACCGCAAAAGAAATGTCGACAGTTAAATTACAAAGTAGTTTGATTTAAACTCTGCTGTCATTTTTGTAGAATCCTTTCTGAGAACAAAAAAATCCCGCCATTTCCCATGTTGGACATTTTTGCGGCGCTGCTTCTTTGTTCGTTGGCGTTAAACAGCCTCCATATGAATCCCTCATTGATTTAGCAGACGGGGTCTCTCTGTGTGGGTGGTCCGGCTGCTCCGTCATACAGGCCGACTTGTTCTGCAGGGGCGGCGATGTCATCGCGGCTGCGGCTGCACCGAGTCCTCGCACGCATCACACAAACTCAGAAGTTTTCTGTTTTTTGTCACAGCGAAGAGCATCAGTCGGTGATCGGGATGCACTCAAGCTTGCGATCCACATCATTCATCTTTCGCTCTGTGTTCATGAGAAAGAGCAGCACGAATGTGACCACGGGGCACTTTGGGGCGAAACGCCGCAGACTTTAAAATGAGCAGACGATTGTGTCTGTGAATATTTCGTGATGCTGAAGTGAGGCTTAAATGAGACGCCTGCAGGGCTTTGCTTTGCCCGGCTGTGTGTGTCATCTAAGAGGGAGGAACCGAGGAAACAAGATGTGCAGATGTGGACGAGCTTCCCTGCAGATGTGGACGAGCTTCCCTGCAGGAGGGCTGGTTGTGTGAATATGACCGGATAGATTGAGCACTAAAACTTGTATTGTTAAGCTGTCATTGTCCTGTTACTGTACATCATGTAAACTGGTGAGGGGAAGCTCTGCTGAAGGATTCTAGCAGCTGTTGTCCTGAGAATGGAACAGTTCGCGAGTAAAGTGTTTTAGACGCCAAACAACAAGCTAGGAAATGTTTTCCCACATCAGGTGCAGACTTAACAAGAAGCCTTGTGATTGTTACGGAACACGTGGGGAGCGTGACAAATACACAACAATGAAATACTCAAATTCATCAAACTATTCATACGAGCGACTGTGGCTCAGTAGTAGAGCAGGCTCGTCCTTCAATCAGAGGATCGGCAGTTCGATCCCCGACTCCGTTGGTCCATGTCGATGTGACACTTCGCCCCATACGTAGCTGTGCTCTCGGGGTGTTGAGTCCTGATGGAGGTACGCCTGCCATCAGTGTATGAATGGGTGAATGATGACAACACGAGTACAGTCCACTTATCAACACCATACTGGCTGTGATGCTCATTTATCACACTTAATTGTTCAATAAAAAGTTTGAATAAATTCACGCAACGAGACAGTTTTCTGTGAATGCTAGCACCGCATCGGACAGTCTTTGTGATGAAGTCCTCTGGTGAACAGTGACGCAGCGTATATGTCTACGGCTTTTATTGTGAAAGGCAGGAACGCAAGGATCAAGTGGATCAGGTATGTGTTGTCTTGGTCAAAGTTGAAAGGAGTAATTAAGTTAACCGCCTTGGTCCAGACGGACCATTCGATCACAGTTAAACATCGTATCACTCAATATAATTCATTCATGGTGGAAGAGGACTCACAATGTTTAAGACTGTAAAATCGATTTCTTATCATTTGTATCTGTCCTTGAAGAACATTTCTTTGTAGAGCAGCGACTTACCTCCCTCTCTCCTCTTTAAATGTGCAGACAATAGTACCTGTTGTTGTTGATGATGAAGGTTGTTGTTGTGTTGGTTGCACTGACTGGTTGCCAGTATTCAGTGACCAGTCGGCCCTTTAAACACTGGGGATGAATCCAGTAAAGTGAAGCCGGTGTTTTGGTCACGGTTACTGTAAGGAGCTCTCCCAGTTATAGCTCAGCCAACCAGAATAACATGCTGCCCAAATACGCCAACACACATCCACACACACGCATAGAGAACACATGGTTAGCATCCTGAATAGCAGCTTTATACGTTCACGCAAGAACCAATGCAGCTTTTTTACGCTCCCATTCCGGGGCCCCGGCAGCTGTGCTGTGGGCATCTTCACCACAGGGCGGTTGTTTGCCGAGACCAGTTTAGGTCTGTTTGTCTCCCGGTCGTCCCTCTGGGCCCCCCGAATGGAACAACTTCAGCCCCCGTCCTGTTACTGTTAAACCCCAGAAAGCCTGGTGACCATCCTGCCTCCTTTCACAATAAAACTCATGAAAGTGTTTGAAATGGTGTCTGCAGGCTCAGACTGGTAAAATGAGAAGACTCTGGTTTTGTTTTGGCTATTTGTCCTCAACTCACGGACGTACTGCCTGTAGCTGCCTGTTAGAGAAGGAATCCACAGAGAGCATCTTATGTGCACATTTCTTTGAGTTACAAAACATGCACAGGCCTCAGTTTTATATTCTTTTTATAGATAGAAACACATACCCAGTTAGTCTGCAGTAAACCAGCTTTTATTGGGAAATAAAACCTTTTTCCATCAACACCACGCAACTGCTGCCGCTGCACACAGCAGCAGTCAGGAGGTTTGTACTGAAACACCTCCAGAGGAATTCACCAGAGTCACAATCTTCTCATTGTTTTTTCCTGACTTGCTCCTCTTGTTTAAACTCTCTCCTCACTTTACCTGCACAGGTTACATATTTAACCTCTCAGAAGCGTGTCCTGAAGGAAGAGAGGCATATCAATCAAACCGGCATCGCTGCAGGAATACAAGTGTTTAAGATGCACCAAAATAGATCCAATTTTAGGGCTGATTGACAAAAGTGCATTGCATGGGAACATGGCTGAGACATTCATGTTATTAGCTGTGTTCACTGGGGTCAGGTCGGGAAACAGTTGACAGGTTTTTAAAAGCTACGCTGGCAGATTTTAAAAATGTTAAATGTGAATTCCAGTTCCGTCTTCATGACAGATCCTGAGCCAGTAGAAGTGTCTTCTGTGGCTCTGATGATGAATCCTCATTTCTGCTTCTTACATGCATACAGTTATTATTCAAAATAAACTTCCAGCTTCTTCTCGGAAGAGATCATGTTTTGGTTTAAATAACTATGGAAGTGACGTTAAAGTACAGAAGTTATGGGACAAATAAGTCAACGTTAAGTCCTTAAGTCGTGACGCACAAATCAACTTTGACTTCTAATTTTACAGGACAAGAACAGAGATCTACTGGTCTGTGTTTATTTATTATTATATATATATATATATAATAATAATATGGTGGGTATAGCTACGAACAGTGTATGAGAACAGTCTGGAAGAAAGAGGATCTAATCAAAAGATGCTGTTGAGTTGCATTGTGGGAAGTGTAGGATCCAGTGGTATTTGAGTGGGACTCGGTCAGGATGTCTCAGCCTCTGCTGCACCAATGTTGACCACTATTCATCTTCACATCTGTCTCTTGTGAGTCCATCAACCGTATGTGCAATACTATGGCAACTTCCACATCTGTTTGGTTAGCTTCAGGTGAACTTGCTTCAGATGAACTTGCTTCAGGTGAACTTGCTTCAGGTGAACTTGCTTCAGGTGAACTTGCTTCAGGTGAACTTGCTTCAGATGGTCCGGAGTGAAAGCTGTCAATCAAACTCTTGTGTGGACCAAACCGACCGGGCCGAGACAGCCTGAACAGTTGAGTGTGAGATCATTTCAGTTTGATCCAAACCAACCCTTTCTATTCTGCTGCTTTTTGGTTCTGGTCCAGTTCGTGTTCACACTAAAAGGAGGTGAAATAAGTTGTGAAGCATCCTAACTGCTGGAACATCAGCCAGGAGGCGACACTTCTTTTACATGGTGGATGAAGCCCTTCATCAGCACTGAGCAGTAATGTAATGACCAGTACTCAGTGGTAATAACCAGTACTCAGTGGTAATAACCAGTACTCAGTGGTAATAACCAGTACTCAGTGGTAATAACCAGTACTCAGTGGTAATAACCAGTACTCAGTGGTAATAACCAGTACTCAGTGGTAATAACCAGTACTCAGTGGTAATAACCAGTACTCAGTGGTAATAACCAGTACTCAGTGGTAATAACCAGTACTCAGTGGTAATAACCAGTACTCAGTGGTAATGACCAGTACTCAGTGGTAATGACCAGTACTCAGTGGTAATAACCAGTACTCAGTGGTAATAACCAGTACTCAGTGGTAATAACCAGTACTCAGTGGTAATAACCAGTACTCAGTGGTCATTATCAGGAGATCAGTGCAGCGATGGCTCTGATTAAACATTCAGAGTGGGTGTTCTACCACTTCTCTTTGCAGATAGTTTCAGACATTAGTCCTTCTTCAGAGTTATGTTCATTGACTGCTGAAGTAAAATAAACGTCCCCTTCTTACAGTAGAACCTGGCATTAAAGGGGTCAAGGGTCACAACAACAACCCTCTGCTGTTACAGGATAACGGCTGAGAAACACTGAAGAGGTTCAGTACGAGTCACACAGTGAAGTTATTGATCATGTTGTGATTCTCACTGCTTTTCTTTCTTTGACCCGTTCTGTTCCGTCCTCCGCTCGCCCTCCTCTTGATTGCCCCCCCCCCCCCGTAATGCCTCTCCTCCCCCCTTTCTATACTCCCTCTTTTACCATCTCCTAGCTTCCCTACTCTCATCTCTTTTCCTGTTTCCTCACCTGTCTCCTCATCACTCCTTCCTCCTACCTCTCTCTCCCTCTCTTCTCCTCACCCCTCCTCTCTTCTCCTCACCCCTCCACTCTTCTCCTCACCCCTCCTCTCTTCTCCTTCACCCCTCCTCTCTTCTCCTCACCCCTCCTCTCTTCTCCTCACCCCTCCACTCTTCTCCTCACCCCTCCTCTCTTCTCCTTACCCCTCCTCTCTTCTCCTTCACCCCTCCTCTCTTCTCCTCACCCCTCCACTCTTCTCCTCACCCCTCCTCTCTTCTCCTCACCCCTCCTCTCTTCTCCTCACCCCTCCTCTCTTCTCCTCACCCCTCCTCTCTTCTCCTTCACCCCTCCTCTCTTCTCCTCACCCCTCCACTCTTCTCCTCACCCCTCCTCTCTTCTCCTCACCCCTCCTCTCTTCTCCTCACCCCTCCTCTCTTCTCCTTCACCCCTCCAATGTCCTCCTCCTCCCATCTTCCTCCCCCATCCTTCGCCTCACTCTGAGGCCGGACGGGCTCGGGAGATACTTTGCGTTGCCAGGCAGACGTAATAAAAAAATAAAACGGAGCAGTGGACTGGAAAATCAATTAAAAGGACTTATTCACATCTAATGTTGCAAATATTGCTTTTGTGATCTCTGAATAACATCATTATAGGAACACAAGATCAGCCAAAGACACAACGTTTAACAACAGGAAGTGAGAGGAGGCGTTTCACTGTCTGCTGTGTCATTCATGCACCCCGCCAAAATAAAATAGCCTTTAAGTATACTCGTTATGTGTCTGGTGGTATTTATCTTAGCATCGCCACTGAGGAATAAACAACTTTAGGTTAAAATTACAGGTTTGCTCTGGAAAAGGCATCGTGTTAATATTCTGAAGTTCAAGTTTATTTGAACATAAATATGAAAAATAAATGAGTAAATGTAGAAGGTTATAAATCTACTCACAGTGAAATATCAATACAAATACAATTGATTAATAACATTATTAGAAGAAAGGAAACTACAATATATTTAAGTTGTACATGCTAGCAGCTCTGTCATATACTGCAGAACGTTTAACGTGTCAACATGTGTGTTAGCATGTGTGTTAGCATGTTCATTATTTTAGTTCGGCGTGTTAGCATGCTAACATTCAACACCAAGTGCATCTGAGGCTGATGGTATTTGTTCATCAAACAAATAAAATAATGTTTTGACCCGATTACGGCGTTAAAAGGAGAAGTCAGAGTCATTAGGATCCATCCTCTGGGGAGCATGAGAGTCCGCACTAAACACGGGAACCCATCCTAAAGGTTATGAGATATCCAAAGTGTCTGACAGACCACAGCTCAACATCGCATTGCTAAGAATAGTGAAGATTAAGATGAGCAGACTAACACGAACATGTTTCTGTTATTGTCACTTCACTGTCTTGTTGTTCTGCATGTTCTGTTGTTGTTGACTTGATCATTTAAGGGCAGCTGTGCCTTTCTTGGGAAGCTTTTGTTGTTATCTTGTGATTCATTCCAGTGGTGACATGCGTCACATCTCCCGGGTGGTGTCTCAATACTGGCTGAATATCCTTTTATGTGAATTGTTTTTAAATTGCACTTGACTTTTACCACCATGCATTGTTTTATCATCGTGTATCAAGCTGTAATTTACGGCTCCACAGCGTGTGTCGTATGGCGGCTGTGAGCTCTTTGTACTCTTGTGACTGTGTGAAGGCGGTGACGGTGTCTCGCTCAGCCTGCTGTCTGGCAGCATGTGTTAATCGCCTTGACGCCACTCTAACGATTCCACAATAATAACGGACCGTTTAATAGAAATGAATTACCGTTATTATATAGCGGGGCTCTGGGCATCCATTCAGACAGAGGGGGGTCAACAGACAGCTGGAGCTCACCTCTCATTGTGATAAGTGATAAGACAGGAAGCTGTCAGGTAAAACGTGTTCTACACTTTTACAATACAAGTCTCTACTATCAACAGTTAATCTCTATATAAACCTTTAAATCTATGAGCAAACAAAGGCTGCTTCTACAGATTTGAAGAAGTTCAAACTTTGAAGAAGATGTAGCGTGAAGATTTAATCCTGTTAAATCATTAGCATCATTTCAGAATATGGAATTTAGATGTTTTTGTAAGTCTGCAAACTGAGTTTATTTCTAGCATTAGCATGCTGCAGTTCATATGATGACTTATAGGCTTCAGTTGGCCTGTTAACACGGTATGCTAGTGTTCAGAATGTTAGCAATGCTATAGCGTGGTATTCTAACTCTTAAATAAGAGTTGTTAGTGTTACGATAACTGTACAAAACATCTTCACCTGAGTGACGATGTAGCGTGAAGATGTAGCGTGACGATGTAGCGTGAAGATGTAGCTTGAAGATGTAGCGTGAAGATGTAGCGTCACGATGTAGCTTGAAGATGTAGCGTGAAGATGTAGCGTGAAGATGTAGCGTGAAGATGTAGCGTGAAGATGTAGCGTGAAGATGTAGCTTGAAGATGTAGCGTGAAGATGTAGCGTCACGATGTAGCTTGAAGATGTAGCGTGAAGATGTAGCGTGAAGATGTAGCGTGAAGATGTAGCGTGAAGATGTAGCTTGAAGATGTAGCGTGACGATGTAGCTTGAAGATGTAGCATGACGATGTAGCGTGAAGATGTAGCGTGACGATGTAGCGTGACGATGTAGCGTGACGATGTAGCTTGAAGATGTAGCGTGAAGATGTAGCGTGACGATGTAGCGTGAAGATGTAGCGTGAAGATGTAGCGTGAAGATGTAGCGTGACGATGTAGCTTGAAGATGTAGCGTGAAGATGTAGCGTGAAGATGTAGCGTGAAGATGTAGCATGAAGATGTAGCTGTAGCATGAAGATGTAGCGTGAAGATGTAGCGTGAAGATGTAGCATGAAGATGTAGCTGTAGCATGAAGATGTAGCGTGAAGATGTAGCGTGAAGATGTAGCATGAAGATGTAGCTGTAGCATGAAGATGTAGCATGAAGATGTAGCGTGAAGATGTAGCGTGAACATGTAGCGTGAACATGTAGCGTGAACATGTAGCGTGAACATGTAGCGTGAACAGGCAGCAACTGAAAGATCAATGTGTGTTTAAATCTCCATAGATCTTAAAAACCTACAAACTCAAATATATCATCAGAAATGTTGAAATCAGCAGCATTCTTGAGTAGATCGACTTCCTGCAGGTAGACGTAGTGACAGCAGTGTGCTGCTCTGCTCTCTGACGGGTTAACAATGAATGGAAACCCTCCAGCTCTTTAAGCAGCGAGCCGGTTTGTGGCATGCCACCCGGCCAAAGAGGCATTGTTTTATTGTTGCTTTACATAATGTGAGTTGTTAAACCTGCAAATGAACTCGTATTATATCCACAGCATCTGGTCTTGGTTCACTTTCCGGGACTGCTTCCATACTGGGGATGAATGAGTCGACCGGTCTCAGCGGACTGTAGCTGAGGAGCAGAATTTTTCAGATTTCAGTTTTAAAACGCTATAATACATTTTTTCAAGTTTCAATGTCTAAATATTATATTTTGTTGACAGTTACTCATTTTTCCTTTGTAATACAATTCTTCACATCCGACTTCCCACTTGTTATGTTTCGTAGAAGCACTTTGGGGCCGGCTCAATGCTCATATATGAAAAGTGAAAAACACGAGGATCAACTTTCACCATACATTTGAGTCAAACTGATGATCTCAGCTACAATAAAGTCATCATCGCTGCGTTCACATTCTTTCTCTTGTCAGAAACTAGAGACTGATTCAGTCGCATCGCGTTCTCTGCTGTAAATCTGAGACTTGTCAGATCTCATGAACTCCGGTGCAGCCGAGCCTCTTTAGGTAACGGGGGGGAGTGATTTTATTTGTGTCATCTCTCAGGTATGTATCTAGGTTGTCGGAACAGGTTTGTGTGCTCTACTCTCTCTCTGCGTAGCTGCTGGAGATTAATGAGCTGTCAGCATTAACAGACAGCCGTCCTCTGGTCAGAGAAGATAATTACTGCTGATCACTCATGCTGCTCATCTGTCTGCATGTCTACCTGTCTGGATGCATGTCAGGGATGCCACGGGCTTATTAAAACAGTATTATACATAACACAACTTCACTGATGGTTTTAGTTTACCGTCCGTCTGCATCCTCTCACTGAGAGAACGTGATCGTACACTGTGTGTATTTACTACATGGAGAGAAAGATAGAAAGTGACTTTCCATTCACACTGTTTTCAATCTCTCTGTGTCTCTGTTCCATAATAATATCTACAGCGCAACGCTGCCGCTCATCAGAGCTGAGTCACCACAGAGCTACAGCGTCTGTCTTCTCTGCTGAAACTTCGTAGAATTTAAACCTTCAGGAAGCGTTCAACTCGCTAAAGCTTTGTTCACAATCCAACGCTTCTCAGTAAAGATTATCAGATGTTATATATATATATGATCATCACTGATCCACACTGTACACTACACAGAGACTACACTGAAACTGTCAAGTCATCCATCTTAATAAGTGGATCTGCAGAGTTCTGTCCTTTTGTTAAACGCAGGTCAGTGAATGTTTCATTGGAGCTTCATCGCTGTTCGAGATGGAACTGCAGCTTTTTAAAAGTCTTTTCATGTCTTTCCTCTCAGGTAACGGCAGCGTGTGAATCAACCAGGACAAGAGGTTTAAATGTGGGTGCGTTCAAAGTGTGTGTGTCCGTTGTGAGTGTGTGTGTAATGCAAACACTGTTTCCCTCTCACACGTGTGCGTCTTCTTCTCTTGTATCGGTGTGATCCGTCTCCTTCAGCTCTACCACTTTGCAAAACTGGTTTTGGACGATTTAAATAGCAGCAACGTTCCATATATTAGCCCAGATGAGTCATAGCATTGACAGACTAATGCCTGTAGAGCCGGTGCTCGGTGCACAGACAGAGTGACGTACCTTTCATGTGGTGCAAACTTCCCGGATTGATTGATTCCCTCATCTTTCAATTGGACTTTTATCAATTTGGATGTTTTTGAAAACTGTATGTGTGTTCTATGAATATGTATGTGCTCCAGTTTAAACACCAGGAACACGCTCATTTCCTCATTTTGCTCCTTCTCTTACCCGACGGCAGGTCATCAGTTCAACACATGCAGCCAGCACCATCCTGCATTATTAACTGTGTGGTCGGAAGCAATCTGCCTCCTCGCCAGCAGCAGCGTGAGTGACTGGGAGACCCGTAGCTGCTGGAGTCATATGCAAACATCGGTTCCTCTTAATTAAGGACGGCAACGAAAGTGCAGAGCAATTAGTCGCTGCGAGAGTCCGGGAGCAGCGAACACGCAGCTACACCTCCAGGCCTCCAAGACGAGGAACATCTGAGGCTGCGGAGCTCCGGGAAGACACAGCTCCTCCGGCTCAGATCGCTGTCTTCCATAAATGCCAATAAATGCTTTAGGAACGAAAACCCTTCTTCTGCTTTTTTTGTTTCAGCAATTAAATGAGTTGAAGTCATGAAGATGATCACAAGTTCTACCCACAGTGAATAGTGCTATAGAGCATGAAAGAGTGTTTATGAGCATCCTTCGTCTGCTGATAACAAACAGAACAGCAGCTCCACTGATTGCCGATGACCCGAAGGCTCTTCAGCAACTTCAGATCTTTGGAGTCGATAACGGCTCACCGGTGGAACCAGATATTGCAGCAGAAGAGCCTCTGCTGCTGCTGCTGCCAACCCACATGCATGTGCAAGCAACACGTTTAAATGGCTTCTTGAAATACTCCGAGAAATGAGTTGTCGCAGGCGTTCACAGCCCAGAGACACGGTCTGTGTGGCTGACAGGGTGTTGTCTGTGCATTAGTGGTGGCGACGTGCAGTTTCACTCCCTTATATTGTCTGGGCTTTAAATAAAGAAACAGCTCCTGCAGAAGGACTTGGCGCCCCGATCGCTTTTAAGCGCGACAGGCTCGGACTTGCAAAATATGTAATTACAAATGTTGACTCTCTGAACAAGGAAGCAGTGTTTTCACTCTAATGTGCGTCTGATTAGTTCTCAAAGTGTCTGTTGAGGTGTTTGGGACGCCAAGGTTTACAGAAGCAATTAAATATCTGTGATCTACGATGGGATCTGCTCACCTGGAAGGCACCAAATACAACTGTCGGCTAACACCCATACTGACTGCACTCCGTTTAGTGGAGTTGTGTAATAAAGACGTTTTAAATTCTGGATCAACACAACGGCCCAACACATTCCCATCATGATATCATAAACAAGCAACATGTTGATGTAGCTAATGTCAACAAAGAAGAGTTACCCTTTGATGTTGTCTTTGCTCTTATCATCACACAGCTTTGTTTTGACTTTGCTTCTGTATTTGCAGCACGTTTGCTGTTTAACGTATTTGTTTTTAATTTGCGGGACATTTCTGTTCATATTGTTTTGGATCGTCACGTGTTTTTGATTTGAATCGTTCCTGAAGCCGCAGCACGTTGTAGCGTAGTTACTGTCGAATCACATTTTAAATCAGTTTAAACCAAAATGCTTTAAAAAAATAAATGCTGAATATGCACATATATACAATTACATGTTTACACAAAAAGCTTTTTCACAGAGGGGGTTATTTTGCGCCTACGATATTGCATTATTAAGAGAAAATAAGAGTTTTGTTTTAGCCATACCAACTCTAGGGGGTGTGACCGACATGTGTTGGTGTCATACATGGAACCATGTCCAACAAATAGAAACAGGAGCTGTGGTCGTACATAAAGGGGCAATTAGTCACCGAGTCCTTCAGGTCCAAGACCTCTGCCTCTCAAAACAAAAGCAGTTTAACTTGATGGAGCAAAGATCAGAGAGCATTCAGTGCTTGTTTTAAAAATCCCAACTAAAGTCAGCATAACTAAGCTCAGGAGCCGGCGGACAGAGAGTCCTGAACACACCGCTGAGCAGAGAAACCCCATCAGAGGCTGCCGCGCTTCACTGCTCTGTTAATTATTTCTCACTGCTGGTATGTCACACCTGCCGGGGAATGTCGGCACAGGCCCAGCAGCCAGCAGCATGATTGATATCTGTGGTTATTCCACTCGGTCCTCTTCGCCCAAAGGCGCGGCGGCACAATGAGCCTCTTCTTCTTCTGCCGTCTCCCACGCGTATTGCTGTAATTCTTCTCCGCTCGTCGTCCTGGCACACCTTGAATGCTGGGAGGTTTGAGTGTGAGTGTGCACAGGTACGTATAGAGACGGTCTGCTTTTAGTGTGCGCTTGAACGATTTACACACACACACACACACACACACACACACACACACACACACACACACACACACACACACACACACACACACACTCTTAAGTCTAGTCATGTATTGGAGGTGCAGGTGAAGAAGAAGAGACCGGTTAAACAACGATTATTCATCAACGAGAAGGTTCAGCCAAAGGTTCAGCCCGGCAGACTGGCTCCAACCCAACATGTGTCTCCCAGCCAACATTAGGATCGTGGTCCTGATGTTGTGTGTTGTTTGAAGCCGATTAGCCAATAACTGTATCTGAAAATGAATTCACTTGTATGCAAAGGAAACAGAAAACTGTGATGAAAACCTCTGCATGTGTTCGGTCTGAACTCTTGAGTTCTTTATATCTTTGTTTCTCCAGATCAGTTACGCCCTTCGTGCAAATATTGTCATAAAAGGTTTGGAGAGGCAGACAATCAAACCCAGAAATCCAAAGTGTACAGAACAAAAACAAAGCATGCTGGCATGTGTCAATGCAGTTTAAAACCCCAGAATAACACTATTCAGTAGATCTCCACTCGGTGTGTCTGCACCGACCAGAGAAGATAATAAAACACATGTATGGTGCAGTAAAATCTATGGAATCACATTATTATGGTCTCTTGTTCCTGTTCGTGGAAGTCACTCCTCACTTATTAAGTGTGTCATTTATGCTTTTATATGAATTAATCTACAGAAATCAGAGACTTCAGGTGTGAGCGTTTAAGAGTTGAGAAGCAATGGTTTCGTGTTTTTAACCAGTTCACACGTTTCTGAAGCAAATTAAACTAAATTAATTCTTTACAACCAAAGAAAGCAGCGGAGAGCTGCGGCTGCATTAGCCGACTAAGCTCGCGTGCAATGCATCCTGGGACATGTGGGCACTAGATGCACCAGAGCCAACATAGCGCACACTGAACTACGTTTCTCTCAACACTAACTAAACATCCACATCAGGTGTTGAAGGTTACATCACAATAAAAAGTGACATCACCGCTCTGTTGCTTTTTGCTGCTTTGCAATATAAACCGCACTCCTCTGTAGTCACTCCTCTGTAGTCACTCCTCTGCAGTCACTCCTCTGCAGTCACTCCTCTGTAGTCACTCCTCTGTAGTCACTCCTCTGTAGTCACTCCTCTCAGTCACTCCTCTGCAGTCACTCCTCTGCAGTCACTCCTCTGTAGTCACTCCTCTGTAGTCACTCCTCTGTAGTCACTCCTCTCAGTCACTCCTCTGCAGTCACTCCTCTCAGTCACTCCTCTCAGTCACTCCTCTGTAGTCACTCCTCTCAGTCACTCCTCTGCAGTCACTCCTCTACAGTCACTCCTCTCAGTCACTCCTCTGCAGTCACTCCTCTCAGTCACTCCTCTGTAGTCACTCCTCTGTAGTCACTCCTCTGTAGTCACTCCTCTCAGTCACTCCTCTGCAGTCACTCCTCTCAGTCACTCCTCTCAGTCACTCCTCTGTAGTCACTCCTCTGCAGTCACTCCTCTGTAGTCACTCCTCTGCAGTCACTCCTCTCAGTCACTCCTCTGCAGTCACTCCTCTGCAGTCACTCCTCTGTAGTCACTCCTCTGCAGTCACTCCTCTCAGTCACTCCTCTGCAGTCACTCCTCTGCAGTCACTCCTCTGCAGTCACTCCTCTGTAGTCACTCCTCTGCAGTCACTCCTCTCAGTCACTCCTCTCAGTCACTCCTCTCAGTCACTCCTCTCAGTCACTCCTCTGCAGTCACTCCTCTGCAGTCACTCCTCTGCAGTCACTCCTCTGCAGTCACTCCTCTGTAGTCACTCCTCTGCAGTCACTCCTCTCAGTCACTCCTCTGCAGTCACTCCTCTGCAGTCACTCCTCTGCAGTCACTCCTCTGCAGTCACTCCTCTCAGTCACTCCTCTGCAGTCACTCCTCTCAGTCACTCCTCTGTAGTCACTCCTCTGCAGTCACTCCTCTGCAGTCACTCCTCTCAGTCACTCCTCTCAGTCACTCCTCTCAGTCACTCCTCTGTAGTCACTCCTCTCAGTCACTCCTCTGTAGTCACTCCTCTGCAGTCACTCCTCTCAGTCACTCCTCTGTAGTCACTCCTCTGCAGTCACTCCTCTCAGTCACTCCTCTGCAGTCACTCCTCTCAGTCACTCCTCTCAGTCACTCCTCTCAGTCACTCCTCTGTAGTCACTCCTCTCAGTCACTCCTCTGCAGTCACTCCTCTGCAGTCACTCCTCTGTAGTCACTCCTCTCAGTCACTCCTCTGCAGTCACTCCTCTGCAGTCACTCCTCTGCAGTCACTCCTCTGTAGTCACTCCTCTGTAGTCACTCCTCTGTAGTCACTCCTCTGCAGTCACTCCTCTCAGTCACTCCTCTCAGTCACTCCTCTGCAGTCACTCCTCTGCAGTCACTCCTCTGCAGTCACTCCTCTGTAGTCACTCCTCTGTAGTCACTCCTCTGTAGTCACTCCTCTCAGTCACTCCTCTGCAGTCACTCCTCTCAGTCACTCCTCTGCAGTCACTCCTCTGCAGTCACTCCTCTGCAGTCACTCCTCTGCAGTCACTCCCAGCGTTGGTGATCTTTCCTCCAGTAACCTGCACAATAACCCACAGCATGTTGTGAGGCTTAGGACGCAGGTATCCTGAGCAGGTTAGACGAGCGCTATTGTGACCACAAGGAGAATATCTGTCAGACAGCTCCGGGCTGCCAAGGTGCTTTTGATTAGAGCTCGTTACACACCTACGCAGCTGAGGCTGGTTGTACTGAGCCGATAGTAGAGCTCCATATCGTACCAAAGAACACATAGAATACACAGTTTGTATGATCTGCTAGTGTGGAAATGATGCACGATATGAATCTCTATCTACGTCAGCACCAGAGAATTGAAAGTGATACATTGTTGTGAAATATGTGCATCGTCTGGGTATGTGAATGTTAAATCTAAAAGATCAATGGATCGATTCAAATAAAAGATGAATCAACAATCAAATAGAGTTATTAGAGAGTTTGTAATTGGGACACAGCTCACAGATGTGAACGTGCGTTAAGTGGATGAATGTTTCTGAAGAGGAGTGTGCACGCTCAGCACCCTCTGGACGAGTGATGGCTAAATAAAGGCACAGGAGAGGGAAACGGGTTAAAGATGGAGTCAGAGCCGGGTCTATCTTTGAACAGCAGCAGTGAGTCGGTTCAGTAAATCCGCCGGGATTGGAACGTAATACTTGTGGGCTTTAGAGGGGGACAGACTGACACCCCTTCCTCAGAGATCCTTTTTGTGTGAAGCGTTCATGGACAGAGCGCCGTTAACAGGCCTGCTCCTCGTGCTCAGAGCAGTTGTGAAAACACGCCGGCGCCACGGCACTGTTTTCATTTTTTTACCAAAACCCAAAAGGTCTGGCTGAGACCGAGGGGCTCGGAGGCCAGAGTGAAGAAGAGGGGGTGGAAATTGAGGAAGATTATTGTTCGAGGCTTTAATCTGGTTTCTGTGGCGAGGCTCAGCGCATTTAAAGGGGGAAGGTCTGGAGTCGAGTAATACTCCTGTCAAAACAAGCTATCGTGAGAAGGTCCGGCTAAAAACAATGCAAACCACAAAACCAGCAGCCTGATGCTCTGAAACGCTCCTGTTCATCAGATCTGGATGTAGTTTGGTGGGGGGGGGGTGTATATTTGAGAAAGCTTTTCTCTTGTTTCTCATGAAATAACTTACTTCAATTTAACCAACGTTTCATTCTCACGTGACTTCAGATCCATATCTGGATGCTGATTAAAGCTCGGGATGCTAATCTTGTGCTAGTGTGCTACATCCAGCCTACAAACCCAAACCCAGCCTGGTGTCGTCCGCTCTCTTCCAATGAAAGTAGCACGAGCTCCAAAAGACAGCCGTCCCTTCAGGCCGCCCTCCAAAACCACTACGAACGAGGTACGGTGGTCCTCACAGCTGGTGAGCCACAGGTTGTTTTTGTCAGAACATAATAATAATAATAATAATAATAATAATAATAATAATAATAATAATAATAATAATAATAATAATAATAATAATAATAATAATAATAATAATAATATACATGTATTGCTGTCAGGATTAAATGAGAATTTCAACACAAATGAAGGAAACAAACCCTGCCTTTAAAAAACATTTTTCTAAATATTATCTGTCATTAAAGAAGCAAGAATGGAGGATTGGTGGAGGATTGTGCTCTCTGAGTGCTTTTTAGATGCTTTTTACAGGTGTGTGTGTGTGTGTGTGTGTGTGTGTGTGTGTGTGTGTGTGTGTGTGTGTGTCACCTATGTACAGGCTTCTGTGGGTGTTACCAGCTGTTTATATTAGTTTACAGAATAAACTAACAGAGAGAAACAGGAGGCTTTTATATCAGAATGTGTTCTGTATCTAAAGCACTCTACAGCTCCAGTCGAGCGCTGAAGTGCTCTCCGCGCTCTTTCTATTACTGTGGTTTATTTGCGGTCTTCTATTTTTGATGCGACCTATTTAAGAGCGATGTGTGTGTTTATGCCGTCCTCTCGCCCCCACAGAAACACTCGGGTTACGATGCGACGGTAATTACGCTCCCTGCTTTTAGCTGTCATAACACAGAATGTTTGGGCTCGCAGAGAACAGCCGGGGGTGTCACGCTGAACTCAACCGCTAACCAGACATAGTAACCCGTGTTTAACTGCAGCGGCCGGCTGGGCTGCAATGTAGCATCGCTAACAGCGGGAGGGAGCATGAAAGTGGGCGAAGGTCCACTCATTCCTGACAATAACTATATATCTAGAGAGAGAGAGGGAGAGGAGAAGGACTGACTGACTTTGAACTTGGACTCAAAGAATGCTTTTGAACGTTGTTTATGACTTTCTTAGATTTTGAGCAGCAGACAGGCAGGAAACAGAAAGGCAGTCAGACACAGAAGCAGATAAGGACCAGACGCCCAGACTGAAGGAGACAGAGGAGACGCACCAGTCCACCAGCTTCTGCTGATTCCTCCTCATATCCAGGCCATCAAGCCACGTCCGCTGAGGTGTTATTACTTCATCGAACCAGACCGGGCTGTTTACCGATGATGGATGGTCCTCGGGACGCGTTGGTTCTGACCCATTTTTGAATCAGCGTTAGTGTCTCGTCTGTGCACAAATACATCTTTCAATAAAGCACAACAATGTCAAAGCAGTGACTTTCTTTACTTTGTGGAAAAATAGAATTTCTGCTTCTTTAAAAAGAGAAGCGGGTTCAGACACTGAGATCTTAGGGTACCACTCACTCTGGACATGATGACGTACTTAATACATAATGACAGCATGTCATGTCATCCTTCAAAATGTACCAATGTGTACAATTTACAGGCACACGACCTCTCATGGTTGTGTATATAAAGTCTGTGAGATCATTTTATTTTGAAATGATGTTTCGATATGTGAAGCTGAGGCTGGAGGGATCCTCTCCTAGTTGTTGGCCACTGACTAAGCTGCGGTATTTGTTGGGAGTGAGGACGTATGGACGATTCCTCTAAACACAGCACTACAGCACAGTTTAGCTTCTACGTTATCTTGTTAGGATCTCCTACATTCGATATGTGTTTATTTTGCTGTGGTGCGTTCCTAAGCGTTCCTAAGCGTTCCTAAACGTTCCTAAACGTTCCTAAACGTTATTTCAACATTGATTTAATAGCTTGAATCAGCCAGAAGCTGTTTTTAGTGAGCATGATGATTAAGTGATCAGTGCATCTAGACACTAAGCCTCTACACACACTCTTTATCTTTCTTTTCTTTCTAAGTGCATTAAAACACAATATCTCCCATTCAAGGACCATCCTCTGCTGTTTCCAAGGTAACCACCAACTGAACCTCATCGACGATGCAACATAAACACCCTTACATGTTCTTTTTATTTCCAATTAAGGTAACCCGCCATCGTTAATCACACCATTACCCCCGTGACTGCTGAGAGTCTGAGAAATTGATTTTGAGTATTATCATCGTGATTGCTTTAATGAGACACTTTTCATAATCAACTATTGAAGCTCTCTTGTTTGTTGAACTGGAATTAGCTCTCTAATCATTGTAATGCTTTGTTTTGCTGATTTATCACTATTGTTTAAACAATTGTTACAATAATGCATTTATTTATCTGGGCCTGATCACAGCTGGAGGAGTGCAAAAACGGTTTCATGCTCCAAATGTTTGCACTTGTGCAGAGAAATGTCGACGACACAAATCAGGTCATTTGATCCACGAGTTGGGAAGTTATTTCTGTCCTTATCCATTGTGCAAACTTTCTTTGTTTGTTGTGCAGTGACTCGGGTGCACGTCGAGTGGGTGTTTTGAAGGTAGCAGCTCGTCCTCAGACAGGTATTCAACACACACAAGAATCTAAAGACTGTCACATATCCGGTCCGAGTGCTGAGCTGTTATCCACCTCCGCTAAACACTACATCTCTTGGATTCCTCTGCTGCCTCTGAGGTCTGATACAAACCTCACAAGTGAGGAATGAAGGTGAAGTGAAGCATTGTTTAACAGACACTTGAATGAAGCTTGTTGTATGTTTTCACTCGTTATCAGTGTTATCAGTGGTTTTCACTGCCATTCTAATGCTTCACCTTCACAACATGCATCTAGCAGGTTGTGAAGGTGAAACTAATGGGTTAGGTTCAGGAAAAGATCGTGGTTTGGGTTAAGATTAGTAACTTACGTACTTTAACGTGCGTTAACTAAGTTACGTAACACAAACAGCGGCCTCCTGGGTGAAAGTCACGCAGACTTTGTCGCTATGTATCCTCAGTCACCTGACTTCCTCTTTTGCTCCCGTCTAAAGTACTACGGCCACGAGAGTTCTTCTTGTATTCATATTGGTGATCAACTGTGTGAATAGATGACAATGACCATCTGGACCCACTAGTAGGTGCAGCAGACCCCTCCTAAGCCTCCTAACCCTCCTAACCCTCCTAAGCCTCCTAACCCTCCTAACCCTCCTAACCCTCCTAACCCTCCTAACCCTCCTAACCCATATCTATGAGGCCGATTACTGCTGATGACACCTAATCAATCGGCTGGTAACATTCAAAGCATGTGATGTTTACATCCACCCGATACTCTGCTCAAAGGAAATTCTCAGTTTTCAGAAAGTGCACTCGCTCTTAACCCCCTTGCTCCCCAAAATTCAGCTATTTGCTGTCCCACTTAAAACATCTTATCGAGAGGTTTTGCGTAATGTAAACGAGGGATGTGTGGGTTTGGTTTTAGGGCTACATGGTTATGTTTTTGCATGTCTGCCCATTCTGGGAGAGGGATCCCTCAGAATGCAAGTAGATTTGTTACGGGGCAATACTTCTGTATGGAAGTTACATAAACATATAACGAGTCAACACTGAGATGGTTCCACACGGGACATGTTCAATGATCTCCCTCCTCTCTCGTAACACGATGTCAGTCACTCTGACCGTGTTATAATGACAGGGATGGATTTACATTAGTTAGTTGAAAGCCTGGTGAGAGAAGGGAATCGCTTCACAAGGCATTATGGGATTCCATGCGATGCTGGACGACTAGAAGGCCCGTAGTGATTTGCCAAAAAACTGTCAAAGAAAAGGTTATGCAGTGGTGGGTCAGCAAGTCTTTAGCATGAATGTCATTGTATGAGGAGGTTATTATTTCAGTTGTTGGTTTCTGGACATTTCCTGTGTGAAATATCAAATGATGAGGTAATACAAGAGGTAAGTCAGAGGCCCAGGTGATCAATGGAGGAACTCGACTTTTCACCTTCTAATCAACAGATATCCAAACAGACACAATTGTGAGGTATTAAACAGCTAAATCACGTCAGAATGACCGTTCCAGTTGCATATTTTCAAAGTCGATTCCTGTAAACAATCCGAGATGTTTTCCATCGACCCAAACCCTGCAGAGCGTTAATACAAGCACCGAATGTCGAGGTGTAAAGGTTCACCCCACAACAAACTGTCCACACATGTCACAACTGAAGCCCTGCTGCTTTTCATCTTCATCTGCAACATGCATAATGTATTACATTGATTTCCATTGGGCTTTGAAGGTTGTACATAAAAGGTTATATGTTACATAAATCCAGCACTAAAACTGGTTTATGGGGGAATTTGTCTCTTTATTGCTCCCTGCTGCTGTCATCATTACAGTGCACCATCATTACTGGGGGGACGTGAATCTGCACAGGTGGTCCCTGCTGGCCTTGTTTACTCATCTCAATTGGGTGTCCTTATTGCCATGAAAACGCACAAATGTACTTGTTGGAGGTATTTGCACAGATATAACACAGGTATCGTGACTCTATTAAAGCTTCACCGTAATGACACCAGAATAAAGTGGTGAAATACTGAGAATCAAGGTTGCATTTTGATCTTTTGTCTTTGAGCGTGAGTTCATGGATAGACCAATTAAGCATCTTACAGTTTATATCTCACTCAAGGATAAATGTGTGGATTATGTCTGAGGATTGTGTATGTACTAGTGTCGTGCCCGTTCACCGTGTGCCCTTTACGAACTGATCGATTGCTTAGCTCCCAGTATTGGTGCTTGCAGCGTTTTCGGGGGGGTGTGCCTATTCGGAGCATGTGGCCTTTATGAGTGGACCGATTGTTTGGCCCCTGGAAGTGCCGCTTGCGTTGTCGAGAATCGCTCATTGACTCCTGGGAAGTAAATCATAGTTTGGTTGTAATGTTAATATATCCAGCAGCAAAAGTGAACTGCAGTCAATGAAGACACGCTCCACAGATGGTCGAGAGATGTTCTGAACCAAATGCAGTGACGATTGCGCAAAATTTGTAGGAGAAGTAGCGGGAAAAAAACTGATTAGGACGCTACTTAAAATGGCGGGAAAACAATCTAGACGCAAAGAAATTTCCTATTTAAACTTACAGTTCAAACATTTCAGGCCAAAATGTATAGTTTGTCGTTATAGTGCCACCATCTGGCCAAATTGCATCACAACTTAACAACTTACCTTTGGTAACTGATGCTAGCTAGCTTAGCAACAACTTTACTGACAGTAATGTTAGCCAGCGCTGTTGAACTGTAATTTGTGTTCATATCCTGGAGTATGAAACACGAGTATGTATCATAGAACATTTGTCAGTTTGATTATATGCGAGTCAATAACGTGGTGCTAACGTAGCAGCTAGGTGCTAACGTAGCAGCTAGGTGGCTCTCGCTGACAAGCTGCGGCCGTGCTCGGCTCGTGATTAGCTCGGGCGGGTGTGTGGGCGGAGCCTCGATACTGTGGCTCCAGTCCCATGATCACTAGCGCCCGTCTCCGGATATTTGAGCATCACTTTTGTACAGTGGCAGGAAGTGGAGACGCGTCGTTCATTCATGTATACAGTCTCTGGTACAAGCAATTAGCAGGAAGAAAATTTTTAAGTATGTGCGCTGCCAATGCAAATATAGGAAAGAGGCTTGAATTAAACTGCAATCAATGTTTGTGACATCGTTTCCTCTCAGCAACGTCTTTGAATCATTTATCAAGTTGATGCATAAAAGCTGTATTTCTTTGTTTTGTTTTTGTCATCAGTGTTATAATATATATATATATGTTATAATATTCAGTAGTTCAGGGCGCTGCCAAAGGAATGAGATAAGCATCCAAACTTATACTTTTTTCTAACACTAATTTAAAAACACATTGTCCAGGTTATAGAATTGTTTAGATTTGCGTCTGTACGTATCTGAGACCTCACAGCACCTCCCGCTGCTGTATGTTTGATTGACATGTGAATAAAGCACAAAGACACCACAGAGATTAGCTCTTAGCAACTGCTACCTGAAAATGAGATCTGTGTGGTTGTGGCATTATTCATACATTAACATATTACTTATGCATGTATTCACGTTGTGATGAGTGAGTAAGGGCCACATAGAAGTGTATTCACGTATTGTATCATGTGTCGTGAGCCAGAATAAAGAGGCTTCCTTGTTCCTCTAATATACAGTTTTATATAATATTTGATTCACCATCTTTTGAAGACAAGTTGGACGAAAGCTTCAGACGGTTCTGGTCTGAGTTGGATGTTCTCCAAGTAACACTGGTAGTCCAGCACTGCACACACTTTCCCACAAACGAGCCCATAAAGTGGAGAATGTGCCTAATCCCTCTCAGAGTTATGACATATGGTCAGTGGCTTAAGTGATCTGGGGCCATCTTAAGATTTAGGTGGAATGCTATTCCCAAAGGGGAGAGAGAAGGTAAATAAAGGAGACAATGCTCAGCAGATATGGGGAAATATTGACACCACTGACCTCAGCGCTTAACTGATTAAAGGTAACATCTCACAGCTGTCTACTCAACAACTTCTAAAAATGTGTCTTCTGTTCTAAAATGAAATGCACGTATTCTAGAGGGAGATGTATCGAATCACTAAAGTAAAGTGTCATTGGTTTGTTGTACTTGCTCCATATGTTAACGTTGCTGTAGCTTGTGTTATATTGGTGGAAACAGGTTTTGATGAAGAGGGTCTCTTTCCCCCTAATGTGGACGTGTAGTCGGTGTGATCTCTGTCACATGTAAAGGGCCTCTTGGAGTTTTGGACCACGGTTGGCACTGTGGAGCAATCTTCTGATCACGTTGTTATCGTGGTTCCACGTGCACGCCACAAGCACGTGATATGATAACTCCATTCTGACAACAGGAGGGTGTTGTTGGTCGTATGACAACAGTGCACCAACAAAAGGGCAGAAGAAGAAGGCTGCAAGCAAGCTGACAACAAGCTAAAAATGTAAAGAATACTGCAATTATTAAAGATCTAATGTCATTTAACAGAGTATATTTATAATGAAAACTATGAAGGGCTATGAATTATGGAGCCGGGGGAGGGCGTGATTCAAAACGGATCACATGGCTCCGTCCAAGGTTGGATGATCGTCATTACGCTGAGGTCACATCACATCTCCGTACATCCTGACAGTCTGAGTCAGTTATGGTAAATGCATTCACACAGATATGGAGCTGATGGGGAGAGCTAGCGACGGACTTGGCCACGTTTTAGTCATGACTTGTTGTACTTTACTGTAAACAGCACTTCCAGGGTCATTCTCTTCAGATGGACCCCACCAGGAATCCACATGAGTGAGATCTTCAGACGTTGTGTGTCCGTGTGTTTCTCTCTTGACCCTCACAGCCCACATGATTACTGAGCTCCTTCACTGGTCAATACAGATCAATGCTCAGTAGAGCTTGTTGTGGCTCTGAAGGGCGAAGTCCACTCACAGACCAAACGTGGAAGTGGGACTAAAAACAATATGGATTAAATACTTACAATCCAGCCGTGTTTTAAAGACAAGAAGTCTGCTTCATGTTTCAATCCAGCGATACAGCTGATGTGAAAATGTGGCCAAAACCACTGATTGGAAAAGGTTTGATCATTTCTCACAACTTCAGTGCACTGATACTGTTTCATTCTATTGGCTTAATAAATGAATAAGGCTACCTTTACATAATGTGATGCTTGTTGTTTTTTTGGGTTGAGATGACAACAATGTAGTTCTGCTTTGAAGTGATCTCGTCTCTGTGCAGTTAACTTAACTTCTGGAACTGTAAGTGAGCGCAGTAATGGGCCTCTGTGGTACCGGAGCAGAGCTTCATCACCTGAATGAAGACAAATGACTAACAGGGTCTAAAGCAGCTTCAACTCCTCCAGAGCTCCGTTGTGTGCAAGCTGCAGATGTGACAAAAGAACCGTTGGGGGAGATTTGGGCGTTTGAACCCTCCAGAGCAGCACAAGCTTCGCTGCACTGCGGCGGTAAAAGAGACGTCTCTAAGTGACAGCTCGCTCCTCCTCCACGTTTCTGACGGCGTCTTGTCGAGGGTTACTTCTCCGTTACGCCTGTTTTCTCTGCTGGCCTGGGACTGATAACAAACCCCCTCTTTAAAACACTCCACACACACACACACACACACACACACACACCACTCACATAAACATACACACTTGGTTTCACTTGTCTGCACACAGCATGATGCACAGGCACCCAAACACCCACATGTAACCTCGCGTACGCTTGCATGCATCATATTGAGCAAGAAGCACGTGCACACACATGTACACGCCTGCACACACATGTACACGCCTGCACACTTACACTTTCTATCTTTCTCGCACACACACACACACACAGGAGGGAGGGAGGGAGGAGTCAGCGCTAAAAGACTTGTAATTTGTGTTTTGCCAACAAAGGCTGGCTAATCCTGAGGGGTCTTTGTCGCAGCTGCTATTGTGTGTTTGTGTGGTGTGTGTGTGTGTGTGTGTGTGTGTGTGTGTGTGTGTGTGTGCAAGTGAGGGAGAGAGAGAAAGAGAGGGGGGGTGAGGGAGAGGGATGGGTGAGAAATGAAAATGTGAGGGAGAGAGAAAACACAAGGGAGAGAGTGTGAGGAAGAAGAAAACAGAGCTTGATTGCTTGAGTTCTTTTTGTTTTTTTGTAATCTGTGTGAGTGTGTGTGTCACTCTTTGTTCCAGCTGTGTGTGCATATCTGTGGGGGGTGGGAGTGTGTATTCGTCGCCTCCCCCTCCTGCGGTTTTCTGCATGACGGAGCTCATTTCAGGCCCATCTCCTTCTCTTCCCATGGCCGCTGCTCCTCGGCCGGGCTCAGACCTCTGCTCCTCAGGCGGCCCGTGGTGCCGAGGGGTCGCGGGGGGTCACGGGGAACGGGAGGGGAGGGCCGCGACGCTTGTTGGAGTCATTTAGCCTAAGACGGAGATGATCTCTCTGATATCTACCAGGGGGCCTCGGCCGAGTCCAAATAAAGTCACCAATGTGTGACAGGTGGAAAGAGAGCGAGCTAATAGCTTTGGAGCGGCGAGGGGCTTTTCTCCTCCCCCCTCCCACCTATTCTGTCCCATTCACTCACTAAAGGAAACCACTGAATCAAACTTACCTTCCAGTGACCAACAGAGAGGCAACCCAGCAGGAGGCTAATCAGAATTAGGCAAATTCATCGGCGATCACAAAGTGTCTCCAAAGGGGAGAAGCGCAGGTATCACAGGGCTCGTCTGCCTTTGATTCTCAGCTCCACAACGTTTCTTTGTGTCAGATCTTTTTTGTAAGAATTTGCTGACGGGCCTCGGCGTTCGATCCGGTGCTCCTCGGGGAGGCGTCTGACATGCAGTCTGCACATTTTGCTCTTTTCAGCGAGTGCTGAGCTGCTCCTGGCTGATTCCCTCCGCCTGGGAGCACAGATCACAATCTGCATGTGGAGCTCGGTGTTTGTGACGGAGGTGCAGGTGCAGCTGTGGGCATGTGCGAGCAAACAGATGTGCAATAATAGGATTTCAACACTGCATTCATGTGTCGGGGTAGATAAGAGTTTATCGCTTCGCTCTGTTGCTCAACATGGTCTAGTTGTTAAAAACATTGCATGATGTGTTTTTTTATTTCTTGGTTGGATTTACAATTTATTTTTAGTATGTGTGCACATGGAGGAGGTCGGGTCAGACTTTCAACCAGGAGACCACTGTTCGTGTCCTGTGCTAAAGTAATGTACTCAAAACGTGATATTTTACTAAACCTAACCAGGTAGTTTGTTGCCTAAACATAAACATAATTGAGAATAGATTTTTCAAAATTGCCACAAGCAATTAAAAGACTAACGTTGATATGAACTTATCTAGAATGGTTTATATGAAACATAATTCATTCATTCAATGGAATGATGAAAACAGAGATGTTTGATGAGAAGTGTCTCGTTTCTTGGTCGAACATTTTTCAAACTCAAACTGGGCTTGACCCGACGACCTCTCGGGTACCAAACCTCCTGATGAGCTGAGCTTCGTGGGCTCCATGAGCTACATCAGCTCTCACGCAAACCACAAACAGGTTTGGAGTTCAATTGAGAACAGCTGCAGTGTTGATCAGAAACTACAAATAAATCTCCACAACTAAAAAGCTACAATGAAGACGTGCTGAACACTGTGAATACCTCACCGTCTGTTGCGTAACATCTCGTCTCTCAGGGACAACTTGTCTCCGCTTCCACCTGCAACACGCAGCCAGCTCACGTCATGCTCTCCGGTGGCTTCGTGTGACAGATCACGGCCAGCTGAAGGGAAGCGATGACTGATAAACGCTGCGACATACCTGCCAACAACACAACAGGCCTGTTCACTGGAACGCAGGTGGAAGCAGCTCTCAGCCGTATGGTCTTCATGCATTCACGAGCTTTGATTTGTGTCTTTCTCTTGTTTACACATCAATGACAGCACTCTGTGTCTGAACGGATCCAACAAACAGAAACAGAAAGTATGATTGTCACAAAAATGATTGCAGTTCAGTTTAGACCGTTCAACATTTCTACATGATGTTCATCAAGTTAGAAGGTTTTAACTGCTCATCAAGGATGCATTCTCTATTACGTTTATGTTCAGGCAACAAAAGCACTTGGTTATGTTTAGTAAAAGATTATGTTTTAAATGACTATTGCTTTCACAGGAGACACAGACAGCGGTCCCCTGGGTGAAAGTCTGACCCATGCATCCATCCATCCCGACCTTCTCTCTATGCACAGTGTGATCCATCCGTCCACCCGACTTATGTGGATTTATCATTTCTGATACGTCAAATACAAACGTAATCCAGGAGAAAATAGGATCGTTGGAAACATAATTGAGTTTTAGGAGACCAGATGATGTCCGACCTCCTTTTGCTTCTCGAGCTTATTTCCACCTGATCGCTGAGCTCGGGTTCAGAGGAAGAGCGCTGGAGGTCAAAACAACCAGGAGCATGAAACAGTTGACACAGCGCGTATTCGGTTACAGTTCCCGTGTTTCATTCGGTGTTCAAACAGTGATTCAAGAATTAGCAAACAGCAAACCACTTGTCACGCTGTTTGGACAGCGATGAGTCTTTACAGCAGGTGAGACAACGTTTACTTTGATTGGCAGATTGTAAATCACTTCTAGCTGAAGTCATCGAGTTTCACTCAGACTTTAGGAACTGGTCTGACCGGCCGTGTGAGTTTCACCTCCACCTCTCCTCCACCTCTCCTCCACCTCCACCTCTCCTCTACCTCCACCTCTCCTCCACCTCTCCTCCACCTCCACCTCTCCTCCACCTCTCCTCCACCTCTCCTCCACCTCCACCTCTCCTCTACCTCCACCTCTCCTCCACCTCTCCTCCACCTCCACCTCTCCTCCACCTCTCCTCCACCTCTCCTCCACCTCCACCTCTCCTCCACCTCTCCTCCACCTCTCCTCCACCTCTCCTCCACCTCTCCTCCACCTCCACCTCTCCTCTACCTCTCCTCCACCTCCACCTCTCCTCCACCTCTCCTCCACCTCTCCTCCACCTCCACCTCTCCTCCACCTCCACCTCTCCTCTACCTCCACCTCTCCTCCACCTCTCCTCCACCTCTCCTCCACCTCCACCTCTCCTCCACCTCTCCTCTACCTCTCCTCCACCTCCACCTCTCCTCCACCTCTCCTCCACCTCTCCTCCACCTCTCCTCCACCTCCACCTCTCCTCCACCTCTCCTCCACCTCTCCTCCACCTCCACCTCTCCTCCACCTCTCCTCCACCTCTCCTCCACCTCTCCTCCACCTCCACCTCTCCTCCACCTCTCCTCCACCTCTCCTCTACCTCTCCTCCACCTCTCCTCCACCTCTCCTCCACCTCTCCTCCACCTCTCCTCTACCTCCACCTCTCCTCCACCTCTCCTCCACCTCCACCTCTCCTCCACCTCCACCTCTCCTCCACCTCTCCTCCACCTCCACCTCTCCTCCACCTCTCCTCCACCTCTCCTCCACCTCCACCTCTCCTCCACCTCTCCTCCACCTCTCCTCCACCTCTCCTCCACCTCCACCTCCACCTCTCCTCTACCTCCACCTCTCCTCCACCTCTCCTCCACCTCTCCTCCACCTCCACCTCTCCTCCACCTCTCCTCTACCTCTCCTCCACCTCCACCTCTCCTCCACCTCTCCTCCACCTCTCCTCCACCTCTCCTCCACCTCCACCTCTCCTCCACCTCTCCTCCACCTCTCCTCCACCTCCACCTCTCCTCCACCTCTCCTCCACCTCTCCTCCACCTCTCCTCCACCTCCACCTCTCCTCCACCTCTCCTCCACCTCTCCTCTACCTCTCCTCCACCTCTCCTCCACCTCTCCTCCACCTCTCCTCCACCTCCACCTCACCTCCACCTCTCCTCCACCTCTCCTCCACCTCTCCTCCACCTCTCCTCCACCTCCACCTCTCCTCCACCTCTCCTCCACCTCTCCTCCACCTCCACCTCTCCTCCACCTCTCCTCCACCTCTCCTCCACCTCTCCTCCACCTCCACCTCCACCTCTCCTCTACCTCCACCTCTCCTCCACCTCTCCTCCACCTCTCCTCCACCTCCACCTCTCCTCCACCTCTCCTCTACCTCTCCTCCACCTCCACCTCTCCTCCACCTCTCCTCCACCTCTCCTCCACCTCTCCTCCACCTCCACCTCTCCTCCACCTCTCCTCCACCTCTCCTCCACCTCCACCTCTCCTCCACCTCTCCTCCACCTCTCCTCCACCTCCACCTCTCCTCCACCTCTCCTCCACCTCTCCTCTACCTCTCCTCTACCTCCACCTCTCCTCCACCTCTCCTCCACCTCTCCTCCACCTCCACCTCTCCTCCACCTCTCCTCTACCTCTCCTCCACCTCCACCTCTCCTCCACCTCTCCTCCACCTCTCCTCCACCTCTCCTCCACCTCCACCTCTCCTCCACCTCTCCTCCACCTCTCCTCCACCTCCACCTCTCCTCCACCTCTCCTCCACCTCTCCTCCACCTCCACCTCTCCTCCACCTCTCCTCCACCTCTCCTCCACCTCTCCTCCACCTCCACCTCTCCTCCACCTCTCCTCCACCTCTCCTCCACCTCTCCTCCACCTCCACCTCTCCTCCACCTCTCCTCCACCTCTCCTCCACCTCCACCTCTCCTCCACCTCTCCTCCACCTCTCCTCCACCTCTCCTCCACCTCCACCTCTCCTCCACCTCTCCTCCACCTCTCCTCCACCTCTCCTCCACCTCCACCTCTCCTCCACCTCTCCTCCACCTCTCCTCCACCTCTCCTCCACCTCCACCTCTCCTCCACCTCTCCTCCACCTCTCCTCCACCTCTCCTCCACCTCTCCTCCACCTCCACCTCTCCTCCACCTCTCCTCCACCTCTCCTCCACCTCCACCTCTCCTCCACCTCTCCTCCACCTCTCCTCCACCTCTCCTCCACCTCTCCTCCACCTCCACCTCTCCTCCACCTCTCCTCCACCTCTCCTCCACCTCTCCTCCACCTCCACCTCTCCTCCACCTCTCCTCCACCTCTCCTCCACCTCTCCTCCACCTCCACCTCTCCTCCACCTCTCCTCCACCTCCACCTCTCCTCTACCTCCACCTCTCCTCCACCTCTCCTCCACCTCTCCTCCACCTCTCCTCCACCTCCACCTCTCCTCCACCTCCACCTCTCCTCCACCTCTCCTCCACCTCCACCTCTCCTCCACCTCTCCTCCACCTCTCCTCCACCTCTCCTCCCACGCTGCTGCGCTCACAATCCGGTGGACGAGCCCGGACGTTCTGTGCGGGGGAATACAAAGAGAAACCCGTGCAGAGATCCTCTCAGAGATCCTCTCAGAGATCCTCTCAGAGATCCTCTCAGAGATCCTCTCAGAGATCCTCTCCTCCTCCCCCGCAGTCATTAAAACAGCCACATACAGCAGAGACAGAGCGAGAGGAACATCTCCCTCTTGTCAGATGAAGGCAACACTTTCTCTGATGTGTTCATGTGTGAAGAACTGGCTGTAGCAGCCCCACTGCATCATGGGAGAAATTCACCAATACAGCCAGTGTCCTTTTCATTTAAACCACCTTCTCCCATCGCCACACACACAAAGCGCGCCCATCCCCCGCCTCGTTCCATCACCTCTGCGCTACGTTGGCGCAGCTGTGTCGACGCGTTGGCTATGACCAGCACACACACACACACACACACACACACACACACACACACACACACACACACACATGCCGATGCATCTTCTCCTGCTCTCTGAAACGCATCTCTTCTCTTGGCTCCGTCTCTCTTTCGAGCCCTCAGTTGTAGCAGCGGCAGCTTTTTGATGTTGGTAAGAAAGTGAAAGAGTGGCGATGAAAGAAAGAACTAAAAATAGCTTTTGGATGAGAAGCGGGCAGAAAATAGCCTTTCATCTGTCTTTGCGGCACGCCTTCTTCTGCTCTCTTCTTCAGAGTCAGAGAAGGAAATCCTGGAATAAAAACATGACAGCTGACTGTCCAAAGGCTCGAATAAGGGACAGCATCTCTGACCCCTGACCCCTGACCCCAGATGTGTCTCCTTCTCTTCTGTTGTATCCGTCATTCTAAACAGAAAGTACACAAACCAGGGTCTTCACTGCCTCCCCTTCAGTGTCCCAGGGTCTTCACTGCCTCCCCTTCAGGGTCCCAGGGTCTTCACTGCCTCCCCTTCGGGGTCCCAGGGTCTTCACTGCCTCCCCTTCGGGGTCCCAGGGTCTTCACTGCCTCCCCTTCAGTGTCCCAGGGTCTTCACTGCCTCCCCTTCAGGGTCCCAGGGTCTTCACTGCCTCCCCTTCGGGGTCCCAGGGTCTTCACTGCCTCCCCTTCAGGGTCCCAGGGTCTTCACTGCCTCCCCTTCGGGGTCCCATGGTCTTCACTGCCTCCCCTTCAGGGTCCCAGGGTCTTCACTGCCTCCCCTTCAGGGTCCCAGGGTCTTCACTGCCTCCCCTTCAGTGTCCCAGGGTCTTCACTGCCTCCCCTTCAGGGTCCCAGGGTCTTCACTGCCTCCCCTTCGGGGTCCCAGGGTCTTCACTGCCTCCCCTTCAGTGTCCCAGGGTCTTCACTGCCTCCCCTTCAGGGTCCCAGGGTCTTCACTGCCTCCCCTTCGGGGTCCCAGGGTCTTCACTGCCTCCCCTTCGGGGTCCCAGGGTCTTCACTGCCTCCCCTTCAGGGTCCCAGGGTCTTCAGCCCATGTTCGTCAACGTTTCCCCCGCGGCCCAAAGACCCGTGAAGATAACGTGGTTCTTGTCAGCGTCTTCTACAGCTCAGCCGGTACAAGACGCCTATTTTATTCGCATAAAATCTAGACGGTTACCTTCTCGCCTAAAAACATATGAAAACGTAATAAAGTGATATTTTAACAGCTTTTAGCCTCAAGGAACCTCGCCAGCGGCTCTTAGATGCAGATTTTTTTTAAATAGAGGTTATCGTCAAATACTCAACCAATCAGAAATGCACAGCGCTGCAAGCCCCGCCCCAATGTTCCTAAACTTTCAGAAAGTACTTAACTTACACCAAGGAGCTCCGCGACAGGTCCCTGGTTCCAGGGGAAGTTCATGTGGTGGAAAAGGGGCTTTAGGCTGTTTTTGTGCTCATTGACACCATGAAGGACATCACACTACCGACACAATCAACCAGAAGCATCACCGAGCTGCTGATGTGTTTCCACATGATATCAATCAAATTGATGTTTCTCTCTAACTTTAGATCTTCCTCCTGTATCAGCAGTGGCCTCAGGTGAACGCTCTGCGTCACAACCGACGTAGCGCCTAAGACGTGCGATCGGAGCGCCGGCGCCGTGATAACGTAAGACGGCGGCTCAGAGAGGAGCAGCTGAGCTGGTGTAACCTCAACAGAGGGCTGTGAGCCTCACCGCTGTGTTCAATGTATGTTTGTGTAGTGAGATGTATCGTCTGCTGGCTGCTGTGTGGACTGGACATGAAGTCCTGCTGCTGTCGGCCCCACAGTGATGGAAGAACAACTGTAATGATTCACTTCAGTAACTCATTAACACACGTTAATACTCCAGTACAGGAGACAACATGAGCAAATATCTCTGGTTTTAATGTTCAGATTAGGAAAGAAGAAAGGATGGATGTGAAGAAGGAAAGAAAGACAATGAAACAAGGGGACATAAGAAAGGAAGGATGGGAGGAAGGAAGGAAACTAGGAAAGAAGGAAAGAAAGACAATGAAACAAGGGGACATAAGGAAGGAAGGATGGGAGGAAGGAAGGAAACTAGGAAAGAAGGAAAGTATAGAAAGAATAGAAGAAGGGGGATAGTAAAGGATACATAAAAGAAAAGATGGAAGGAAACATGGAAACTATTATGAGCTCATGTGAATGTGTTCGTTCACTGCTCAACAAGTGGAATGAGTCCGACTGTGACTCCGTTCGTTTGACTCTCGCTCGCTCTTCTTGTTGTGATCTCGTCTGAAGCGACTGTGTGAGAGTCGAGAAGAGAAAAGAAAAAGAAAGCAACATTTAGCTGTAATCCAGCACAGATCCGTGTCTCCACCGTCTCCACCTTGATTCAATAAAGTTCAATAGAGCTTCTTTTTTTCACACTGTCTGCTGGCAGCGAGGCAGCCGGCCAACTCTCGACGCCTCACAGCAGCTGATACGCAGCCGGCTGAGATCCGCTCGACCCGCTGCTTCTTGCCGAGCGCTCGCAGCTGCCTATTTAACCAAGATATCGCTCGACGGGCAGGTCTGACGATTAGATAACGCTGCTTTGTTTGATCAGACTGAAGTGTTTAAGCCTGTGCTTCTCTCTGATTCTGCTCTTTTTCTCTTTCTTTCTCTCATTTCTACAAATGTTTCTTTTTTCCGCTGCCATGCAAACAGACGGAGACTCGTGCTCCGTCTCCAAGCAGACGTTTAGCTCTCGGGCCTCTCAGAGTTCTTGCCTCTTGTTTGAGTTTTGTCTGAGAGTTCAGTTTAAATATCAATGGATTTGTGTGGCGTAGTGCTTCTGTTGTTTATCTCCTGTAAACAGCAGAGTTTCTCTGGTGAGGACAGAAAACAAGAAAGCTGCTTTTTCACTCTCGGCGCTTGTTTCTTTGGGTGTGTGAGTGCAAACACAGCTGAGGGCTTGTTTTGTTTGCTCTGTTGACTCTCACGTTTACACCTCAGCTCATAATCAGAGCAGAAAGGAGGTGAAGCTGAGATGGAGAGGGACGGAGTGTGCCAAGGCCTCCGACGTATAGAACAAGCAGCCTCTGTGGACAAGATCGCATCGCTTTTGTGCCAAACGAGCTTTGAAGAGCGACAAATAATCTCTAACGAACTTCTTTTAATTTACTCGGAGGGCCACATCGGTGGGTTTCTATACTGCGTCGGGCGGATTCCATTCGATTCCGAAGGTGCAAAGTACGTTTCTTTACAAAGAGAACATTCCCAACCCTGCTACAGCAACACGTTGTCCCTTCAGAACCCTTGCTGTTTAAAAGGGATACTTCACTGACAGTTAGTGAAGGAAACTTGTTCTCCTCGATTCTTCAATTCATTCAAGTCTTAGTTTTATGATTCTGCGTTCATCTTGGAGACAGAAGAACAGTTTTTCAAAGTAACACAAGGTGAGTAATTGTGGCTGAAACGTGCACCCAAAGTAACTCCTCAAACTCTATCGACAGATGCATGACTGGCGATGTGGACGGAGGCCCAGTAGGTCCAAAGTTCGCTTTGACGAGTGATGAGTGGAATCAAAAAAAGCAAGTTTCATGTGAATCTCCGTTCAGAACTGGTTTCCGTGACCCGATCCAATCTCCAAAATCCAAAAATGAGTCTAATATTGAATATCTCAAACTGTGCCGTTGCATACAGTTGGTGTCCTCTCACAGCGATTCACAAACGTCAACACGTCCACACCGAGACAATTGACTCGCGGCCCGGCCGTCTTTTCGAGCGTAATGGGAGCGACTGTGCCAAACAAGGCGGACGGGCTCCTTCTCTACGCTCTCCTGCAAAAAGGCTGCCATCACTGGGGCCATCACCCCCCAGTAGAGAAGGAGAGACAAACACAAACAGTGAGCTGGAACACCCCTCCCCCCCCCCACAGCTGAAATATCACAAACTACTCTGCAAGAGTTCCTGAAACAGCAGAGTCGATCACAAAGCGTTTTGGCGAACTTTGACTTTGTACTGTTGTCCACTTGAAATCCATCTCGACCCCTCTGAAGGAACGGGAAGCCAGAGAGTCCATAACTGGGGAGGTTCTCGTGTTAGCGGTGTGGAGTGGTTGGAGTGGATGCTTTGAAGATACTTTCTTTCATCTGAACACAGCTCTACATATTCTTAGAACTGTTGGTTCACCACCTTTTCGTTTTGTTGATTTAATGCGTGTATAACGGCTGTTTCTTTTCTCGTCTAGCTGAATTGAAGGTTTATTTGGACCAAACCGGAGTTGTTGATTGTTGGAACAATGGAAGGACTAACTAAGCTTTATTTTGTTCCTGAGTTTAAATGAATCGTGTTTTGCTAATCAGCGACGTTAAGTTACTGTTACTGAGTCTGGTGGCTTTGAGGAGAGCATATTAATTAATGTTTAGTACGTTAATGCATTATAATAATTGTCCAAATTCTTGCTGATTTTATTATATAAAACACTTCAATGCACGTCACATAGCCTGCCGCCGAAAAATAGGCAAAGATTAGCTCGAAAAAGGAGCGAAAATGATCTTTGACTTACCTGGGAGTCGTGTTTCCATCACTGCTGATAGCAGCTGGAGCCCGTACACACCTGTAACTACTGCACAAGCATCTGTCTTCTGTAACTACTCAGTGTTTTATAAACCATCCAGTATGTCACAGAAAAGCAAAAACTGAATACAACTGCAGTGTTTTTTCTTTATTCCTAACCCATGAACCATCTCTCGACCCCTCTGACTCGTCGTTCCCCACGATGCTCGAGTGTGTGACGGCACCAGAGACGACCCGTCGGCAGCACTGAGCGCAGAGCGGCATCTCTTCCAGTGTGAAGTGGCCTTTGCTCTCTCCCCTGTTTGTCCCTCGTGTTAATGATTAGTCCTGCTGCTTTTGTTCCAGACAAAGACACCGCGAGTCAATCGGTCGCCGCCCACACGGGCGACCTGCATCTCGAGGTTATCGGTGAAAACGTGCACCCCCTGATAGCGTCGTCTGGATAAACCGGAGAGCTTTTTAAAGGGTTCTGGACGCTTCACTTCTTCAACACTGCAGCCTCAAACTAATCAAAACGGACCGCTGAGGCTTTCTTCTGGTTCTTTAATTTTTAACTCCATTTTAAATGAAAAGGCCTCACCTTTCATCTCCCGCTGATCTGCTCCCTGGAGGGCTGGGGGGGGGGGGGGGGTGGAATGTAAGTGGAGTGTGTGTGTGTGTGTGTGTGTGTGTGTGTGTGTGTGTGTGTGTGTGTGTGTGTGTGTGTGTGTGTGTGTGTGTGTGTGTGTGTGTGTGTGTGTGTGTGTGTGTGTGTGTGTGTGTGTCTGTTCATTAGAAGTAAGGGTGTTTCGGGGGTGCAAAGAGGAGTTTTGTTTTTCCTACTAACATGAGCAGTGGTGGAGAGCCGAGGAGTGTGTGTGTGTGTGTGTGTGTGTGTGTGTGTGTGTGTGTGTGTGTGTGTGATTGAGTGTGTGTGTGTGTGTGTGTGTGTGTGTGTGTGTGTGTGTGTGTGTGTGTGTGTGTGTGTGTGATTGAGTGTGTGTGTGTGTGTGTGTGTGTGTGTGTGTGTGTGTGTGTGTGTGTGTGTGTGTGTGTGTGTGTGTGTGTGTGTGTGTGTGTGTGATTGAGTGTGTGTGTGGGGGGGTGTGTGGAGGTCATCTGGTCACTTTGCCCATCAGTACTGGAGCTGTCTGGCTGAGTATTCTCACCATCTGTATGACCTCTCCTCCTCCTGAGCTTTTGTTTCCCTCCCGCCGACGTTTCTCACGGAGCGCCGTAGTCCAAAAGGTCGCGGAGCCCGGCCTTCATCGTCGGCCCGTTCTCCTCTTCTTCACTGACTTTAACGGCTTGTTGTTTCTCAGCTGATTATCACCTGTATGTGGGGGATGTGTTGCCATAAGAGAAGGAATCAGCACCGTGTCTTATTAAACATGTGTTTTTTAGAATTAGGTTTAATTTTTTGTGTGAAATACTGAATCATTTGAACCTCTTCAGTCTTCTGGAAGTGATTCAAATGAAACTGTCTGAGATGAGACAATCATTCTTTTACACCTAATTGTTTAGTAGTTTTAGTCTATAAAAGGTCTCAGAATAGAGAAGCTCCCACAACCCAACGTAACATATTTGTTTTGTTTAAAATCCAAAGATAATATATTTACGATGATATAAAGCAATGAAATCCATCTAACCGATGATCCTCCTCGTTCCTGTTATTTATGACGTGTTGACGCAGACCACAGTGAAGAGGGGGCGACGGCACACTCCGTCACCCGGCAGAGGGCCACTCCGCTTTACGGCGTCATAAAGTCGCCTTCTCAAAACACCGTTTAAGAGATGACAGTAATTGTGGTGTTGTTTAGAGCGGCTATCACCTCTGTCCTGACAGCAGTAAGTAGCCCACAGGCAGAATAAACGGGCGGCTAATGGTCACTTACTGTTCGCTCAGCACACTGTAGGGCTGATTGGTTTGTAATCATCTAACGACTGAACGTGTAACACTTAACAGCAGGAACATTTACAGTACGACGGTGTGGAGTGACAGTAAATCACAAGTTCAAAAAGGCAACAAATCAGATCACATGTATAAGAAACTGAGTTTCCATTGACTCGTTTATATCATTCAGATGTGTTGAAAACTAAGTTTGGTCTTTAAGATGTTCCAGTTGTCCTCCACTCTGTACATCATTGTACATCATTGTACATCATTGTACATCATTGTACATCATTGTACATCATTGTACATCATTGTACATCATTGTACATCATTGTACATCATTGTACATCATTGTACATCATTGTACATGAGACTATAACTAGACGAGCTATTTCACAGAGAGATTTCTACATTTGTCGAATCCAGAAAGATTTAAAGAACTTTTGTCTCACAGAATCACATCTGTGGTGCGTGGTCACCTGTTTGAGTTGTTTAAGGAGAATCAGGGGCAAGAGAATGACCTCTAACCCCTGATGTGTTCAGGGCCCCTGTGCAGCGTTGGGCCCCTGATTTCTTTCAGGACTTTAATGGAGATAAATAAAAAGACTGAATTCTTCAGTCACAATATATCTCTAGACAGTCGGTTGCTGTATTAAACTCAACAGTGACATAAAGTATATCTCTTTTTCCCCAAAAGACCACCTAGAGTTCCTTCACGTCCCTTTGTGGTGACCAAGCCCCCACGTTGGCCCCCACTGTCCTGTAAAGCATTCAGGAATGTTTTTTAGGGCTCAAACAGCAGCTTTGGATTCTTCCATGACGCCTCGCTGGATGGAGTTGTTCTGACCTGAAGTAAAAGAGGTGTAGAAGGCGCCATGGGTGCGTCACTTGCTGCCTCCAGCGGCCCCGGAGGGGCAGCGCGCAGAAACCTGATCTCCTCCCCCCGCTGCTGCCGTTTGTCCCAGCGGCGCGCAGAGGCAGCATCCCGGACACACACACACACACACACACACGCACACACACACACACACACACACAATAAAAACCAACGTGACCCTTCAAAATAAAAGATGTTCTGTATAGCTGCGTGGCAGATTGTGATTCATTTGATAGCTTCATCCAAATTATCCGATTATTTATTTTTGTACTCATACAATCATTGTCATGTTTCGTGTTTCGTGTTTGGCTTTTTCTTATTTTCTACAGTTATAACGAAACAGAGTGCAGAATAAATAAAATGTAATTTTTTAAATATAAAATATATTGATGCAAGTTACACACAAAAACATGAAAGTTAATACACTTTTGAGAGGATTAACATAATTATGCTAACTAAAATAAATATAAGAAGAAATGAACGGACGGATTTGTGGCTGCACTGGTCGTTTATAACTTGATTCTTGCTTATTTAAACGACTCAACCAGTTCAAATGATAAAGAAATTACCTTTATAAGATACAAAACATCCTGTTAGGTGGCGCTGTATATGCTCACTGCATATTCCTCTTCAAATAGCTCATATTATTTCGCACTTCCTTGAGCATCGTGAAAAGCTTTGCGTCACTAGTTCGTCGGCTAACATTTTATTTTGAAGGTACAGACGGGAAGTCCTCCTGTCTTCCAGCCGCTGTCTCTTGACGGCCGCAGCCCCGCGCAGCTGCTACTTTATAGGCAGCCAGCGGAGGAGAGACACCAGTCCGAGTTGGTTGATCCGAGGCAACTAAGCACACCGACTGGCATCCGCGCTGGAGACGAGCGAGGAGCCGCGTTCACTGCGTCCAGTTCCGCCTCCTCCACAGCGCCTCGTGCACCACAGGATGAACCCAATCTGGAGGTTTGGACACTTTGGACAGCAGCGCGCGGTGCGAAACGGGATTTAAGTGGAGAAGTTGGCTTTCGCTGCGGCGGTGCCCGAGCCGAGGACTCTCGTTGTCAAGTTGTGACGGGGATTTCGGACTTTTCCCCTCCAACTGTCGCCAAACTGCTCCCTGAAGCGTGAGGACTTACGGATTTTAAAGTAGTTTTGTGGGTTTTTATGAAGTTTAAAGGAGAATAACGGCTGTTTTTCTTCTCCTGAATGCTTGGTGACATCTGAAAGGCTGCGATTTGCTGTCATTTTTGGTAAGTACCTTATTATTATGATTATGATTATGATTATGATTATACACAGACAACTCTTTGCAGCCTCTGAGGCCCGAGAGAAATAGCTCCACTTCCTTGTAGATGTGAATCAGAAAGGTTGAGCTGTCCAGTCTCTCAGCGGTATGAAGCGCGGAGCCGCAGGAACAGCACTGCGGCCGTGCCATGGCACAGGTGCCGCAGAGGATCTGTGCGCAATCGGCGCGTCTCGGCCGGTGTCAGCGGAGTAAAAGGACGCTTTTCTGCGCGTAATTCCATCTTGGTGTGGAGAACGCGCGCACAGCTTTCTGCTTCTTAGCTTGTTAATGCTGGCTGAACTGCGCGTGGCCCAGATTTGTGACATTACGCACACTGCGTGGCTGGAAATTACGTTTTTTCCACCTGAAACTGGTAATTGGTTGAGCCCATTCCTTATTTTCAATGGAAACATCAACTTGTTTAATTAAAGAATGATCTCTCATTCTAAAGTCATTCTGGACGTAGTGAGTGCCTCATTTAAAAAAAATACTGACACTTTGGTTTCTAGAAAATTCCTGAAATGAGGGGAAAACGTGTAAACGCAGATGCATGAATTGTGAAATGACGCACGTGTATCTGTCCATCAGGATGAGTGTGAGGATTAGATGCGTCTAGTAAAAACTCGGTTTCCATTTATCATCAATTTAAACGTTTCCCTGCATGATTCCACTGTCAAAAAAAGTGAAATATGGACTTTCATCGCCGTCCCGTGCTCGTGAAGACGAGCACGCCTTTTTCTCCTCACTGCAACAGTGACGTCTTCTCTAGCAGCAGAAATATGAATTACACATCAGCCTCGTTCACAGAGCCTCTCATCATCTCTGAAGTTTCTCCAGAAAGCGGCACTTTTTCCCTCCTCCTCTCCTCCCTTTGAATGAACGAACTGTGCGGTTCTCTCCCCTCAGCAGCAGATCAGTCACCCCCCTCTTCAAACACGCGCGCGCTTCAATGGGATTCAGATGGAGATCCTGGCCACTCAGCCGCAGCTTTGACTCCCACCATGTCAAAAACCATCACCGGAGAAAATTACCGGATTATAACGTCCTCGGGGCTGAAAGGAGATCTGGGACTGCTTCAGCCTATTAAATGTCGGGGGCGTAAAACAAGCGTGCGGGTGATAATAGTTTTGGCGTTTGGTGCAAATTAATTGCATCTATTGAGCCGAGGAATGTGCGGCGTTTTCAATCAGAGGCGCCTCAGAAGTATGTCGGTTCAAATGAGACTCTGATTGCCTCTTTTCATTGCCGACATTGGCCTGAGAGAGAGAATCCCTCTGCGTGGAGCTTTGGGCTGCGTTTCTCCTGTTCTTTTATAAAAGAGGAGCGTGGCGCATTCATTGACCCCAACTTGTCTAATTTGAGAAGAAAGACTGATTTGTGTCGCGCAAACACTAATTGACTGTAATATTCCAATAATACAAGCTATGCAGCAGTGACCTTATCTGGCCTCATTGCATCTCTGTAGGACTCTTTAGATGATGTCACTGATCGTCAATTATAAACTCGATTGAGCTTAATATTGCACCGTAACTGTCCTTTATTCCGTTTGAAGTCTCACTGCGCTGGGACATTCAAAGGAAAGTTGAGCATGGCCCTAAAGCAGCTCTTATCATGTGTCGGAGGCATTTACAACTCTTTATGTCGACCTCATTAAGCGTTATAACTTTTTTAATTTCCCATGGCATCTGCTGTAATGTTCACAATCTAGTCTCACAGAGTTCTCTATAAATCAACCTGTGTTCTGTTGCTCTCATTGTGTTTTATTCTAGAGACTTAAAGTCCACATGTGTATCCTCTGTCTCACGCAGACAGGTGTGGCCGTCAGTCCGGCTGCAGAGCTCTGGGCTGATCGATATCTCTCACCTGAGGGTGTTTGGAAACGAGGGCGGTGATGTGATCGGAGCAGTGAGGGGACAAGAGAGATTATAGGGGGGGGGGGGCAGAGAGACAGGAATAGAAGAAGAAGGAGGAGGCACTGATGTGGAAGATCTCCCACTTGTGTCCGTCTATCTCCCTCTCCGCTACCCGGCTGCTGTTTGCACTTGTGCTCTCCCAAAAAACCTCTAATCCCCCTTTTCCCCCCAAAAATGACAAATCCAGCCCCAGCTGTTGATTCTCCAGCTCAATAATGAAAGATTACCAACACTCGGGGAGGTGTGACTAGCATTGATCCTCACAGAGGGGATGGATGACAGGGATTTGAACCCCGGTTTAAGCATTTCTTTTTTTTCTGCCTCTGAGCTATTACAATGTGAGGATAGTTCTGCATGATTAATGTTCATGTATTATTCACCGCACCGGTTGTGTTTCCCTTTCATGCTTTAAGAAAATATTAGCATGAAAACCCGTTGGAAGGCTTTGAACTCCTCGCCGGGTCTTCTAGGATCCGCCTCCTTCTTCTTCTCTGCTTCTTGGGGTTGTTCAGTGAAATCAAAGTGTTTTTTGGGCCGTGGAGTCTGTGAAGAGTTCATTTCCAATGTTCAGCATGTCCACTTCAGTTTAAAAACTTCTCAGTCGAGTTTCATCACTTAATATCTCATTATTAATATCTATAACATTGAGGATATAAGGTTGCTGTCTTGTTAATAAAGGGCATATATGACCTACTAAGGATTGACTTTGTTCACGCGGTAGTCTTGACTATCAGCTGTCACGACGTCTAGAAGCCTGCGTTGGTTTCTCTTCCCTCGTGCTACACTTGTCTAAACAGATCTGCACGCTGACATGAACTAAGAGTCGACTCTCCGAGTGAAGTGGCTGTAAAAAAGCTGTGATTTCTTTTCACGCGTGTGTCTGCCAGAGAAAACAAAAAAGTCTCAAATGGGAGAAAGGCCATCAGCTACCGACACGGGCGGAGAGCGTGAAGGCCTCATCGCTGCACACACACGTTTAGAACATGAAGGTCTGCAGATAGGTGCAGTGTTTACATGAGACTCTTTCTGCTTTATCTATTCATGTGTGTCTTGTGAAGCCCCCCCCCCCCCCCCCCCTCCCCCGGGTTCCGTGTTGGAGAGTGATAATGTGCAAACAGAGCCTCGCAGTTTGTGCTGAGCAAGGAGTGGGTCACAAGAAAAACAGTACTGTTAAGGCTTAAGACAACACAACCTGTGTGTGTGTGTGTGTGTGTGTGTGTGTGTGTGTGAGTGTGTGTGTGTGTGTGTGTAGGTGTGTGTGTGTGTAGGTGTGTGTGTGTGTGTGTGTGTGTGAGTGTGTGTGTGTAGGTGTGTGTGTGTGTAGGTGTGTGTGTGTGTGTGTGTGTGTGTGTGTGTGTGTGTGGTGTGTGTGTGTGTGTGTGTGTAGGTGTGTGTGTGTGTGTGTGTAGGTGTGTGTGTGTAGGTGTGTGTGTGTGTGTGTGTGTGTGTGTGTGTGTGTGTGTGTGTGTGTGTGTGTGTGTGTGTAGGTGTGCGTAGGTGTGTGTGTGTGTGTGTGTGTGTAGGTGTGTGTGTGTGTGTGTGTGTAGGTGTGTGTGTGTGTAGGTGTGTGTGTGTGTGTGTGTGTAGGTGTGTGTGTGTGTGTAGGTGTGTGTGTGTGTGTGTGTGTGTAGGTGTGTGTGTGTGTGTGTGTAGGTGTGCGTAGGTGTGTGTGTGTGTGTGTGTGTGTAGGTGTGTGTGTGTGTGTGTGTGTGTGTGTGTGTGTGTGTGTGTGTGTAGTGTGTGTGTGTGTGTGTGTGTGTGTGTGTGTGTGTGTGTGTGTGTGTGTGTGTGTAGGTGTGTGTAGGTGTGTGTGTGTGTGTGTGTGTAGGTGTGTGTGTGTGTAGGTGTGTGTGTGTAGGTGTGTGTAGGTGTATGTGTGTGTGTGTGTGTGTGTAGGTGTGTGTGTGTGTGTGTGTGTGTGTGTGTGTGTGTGTGTGTGTGTGTGTGTGTGTGTGTGTGTAGGTGTGTGTAGGTGTGTGTAGGTGTGTGTGTGTGTGTGTGTGTGTGTGTGTGTAGGTGTGTGTAGGTGTGTGTGTAGGTGTGTGTGTGTGTGTGTGTGTGTGTGTGTGTGTGTGTGTGTGTGTGCACAATACACCTCTGTGTGCAGAAGCAAAGCCCACTCTGAAATGTTTGAATGTGTTTTTTGCCAAACCTGTGCGTCTGTTTTTGTTGGGGTCTCACAGCCAGGCTATTCTGAAGCTGGACAGAGCCCCTAAAGTTTAAGCTAACAGTTGGTGGTGTGTGTGTGTGTGTGTGTGGGGGGGGGGGGGGGGGGGGGGGGTACCTCGCTCACAGCTTTCTCCTCAAACCTCAGTGCATTCCAGCTTCTCCCTGTTAAAGCAAACAGAGAGCGGAGCACTCCGCCGCCGTATAGCCGTCACGCTCCCTCCTCCTCCCCCTTCTTCCTTCTTCCTCCTCTTCCTCTTCTTCTTCTTCTTCCTCCTCTTGCGAGCCGCCGGGCATGTTGGGCCACTGGTACCGTAGACGTCGGCATTCCTCATCCGGCAGGAAGATTAGTGAATCCGTGTCAATCGGTTGCTAAACCATGCAGAGGAGTTTCTCAAGCAGAAAATAAGGTGATTTGTCTCCTCGACTGGTTAATGAACTCGTATTGTAGTCTGGGGGTTTGTTGAGCCGTTCCAATATCAGAGCTCCGATCCAGCCGTTCCATGACGATCAGGTGCTCTGAGAAAAGGTTTCTGAGACAAACTGCAAAGAGGGATTTCCACTGTGATCCCTGAAATCTGTGTGGAATGTCAGGTCAGAATATGGTAGCATGTGTGCAGCACCCGAGGCGTTCCTTAGTGCTGTGTTCAATTTGCAGTCGAATATTTCATAGTTTCAGAGTTCCAGAGTTGATTGCGTGTCCTTCAGTCCGATCTGAGCCCAAAGCTGGCGATGAACGTTCTCTCTGTAACTCGTTTCTGGTTGATTTCTCCTCATGTTTGTTTGCTTGTTTCTGTTCTTTCCAGGTCAGTGACGGGGAGTTGTTGGATAGTTTCTCGCGGCGTCGGAGGCCGCCGTTCTGCCAGACAGCATGCGTTCGGAGGATGTTGTCTGAGTCCGAGTCGGGCCTCGCTGCTCTGCGTCTCACCTCGCCGCCCAGAGGAATGACGGCGCTGTGGTGCTCCCTCTGGCTCTCCTTCCTCCTGCCGCTCTGCGTCGCTCCGGCCAGGCTGCCCACCGCTCAGCCCACAGGTAGGATACAACAACGCTGCTGATTCCACCGCACTGGGGGTCGAAGAATGGATCAGATCGTCTGTCATTTATCAAGCAAAAGTGCCAAAATATTGAAAATGTGAGGATTTGCCGCTTGACTCTGTTTAGTCTTGTCCTCTGGTTTTGGACGGTTTAGTCAAACAGAACAAGAGAAAGTAAATCCTAAAGCAACACAACAAACACGCAGCTCAGAAGAATTCTCCTCTCAAGTCGGCTTCACACTCCGTCATGAACCAGCATGAAAGAAGCCTTAAAGGGTGCTCGTCCCCCAAAAACCCAAAGAAGAAAGAAACTGTGAAGCTGCTCACACATTGGCTTCATTTTCCAACCACCAAACCACGTCCAGTCTTCTGTGTGTTCATCACTTCAAAAGGCACATTTATTGTTCGTACAAATGAGTCTTTTTTTAATTGGACTCTTCTTGCTTCGCTGAGATTTCCTCTCTTTGTACTCGAGGCGGAGATCAGTGCAAAGTAAACCTCGAGCTGTGTTTGCTTTAGTCTCTCCATATTGCGCAAAAAAACCCAAACAAACACAGCGGAGTAATCTTTTTCTGAGGCGTTAGCCAAGTGTTGTCCCCCCCCCCCCTCCCTTTTTATTTTATGTGAGTCATTTAGTCTTTGACACACTTTACACGCTGCAGTGCATTAAGACGAGGAGCCGGAGCTCTCTGGACACCAGCCAGCTGACTGTTTCACTGTATATCTTCCACATAACCGGGGTCACACCAGATACACTCCAGACTTCAGGCACAGAAATAAGGACTTAATGCTGTTACACTTGACGTACTTTGGACTTAACCATTCATATATATATATCAATATTATATGTAAAAACGGTTTTTAAGTCAGTGGCTTTGTGATAAGATAATGTACAGCGAGCGGGTCGTTATGTGAACTGAAGCCCTTCAGATTCCTGCTCACCCGTTTGCGAGTCATTTCACAATAACTCGCTCACTATACATAATCCCTTACATGGAGCATTCAGGGCCTTAAAGGACTTTGACTTCATGTCGATATGGACTTCCCACAAAAGCAGCCCTGCGTCAGGCTGATGTGAAGCCGTCTACCTGTGAGTGAATTCCACTCTTCATAGCCCAACGATCCCTCCCCTCCCCCCCTCCCCTCCCCCCCCTCCTCTCTGCCCTCTCTCATGTAAAACCCAGAGTGTTACAACAGACGTGTTGTGATTGTGTCCGCCTCATTGCCTTCCCTGCTGGGAGCCATCGCAGCCTATCTTGCCTGCCATCATCCAAAAAGCAGAGCGTGTGTTTTTCATTTTGTAAACCCCTCTGGGAGGCGGGCGTTTAGTCTGTGGTCTCACAGACACGGTGAAATACAGCCGCTCTGGAGAGGTTATCGTTTCAAGTAGCTCAAGTTTCGTCACGATAGGGTGATATTGTTTCCATCGTAGACGTTTCCTGGGGAGATGGAACGTTTTGGGGCTCAGTGTGATGCTGAATATCTCATTTCAAATGGGATACGTGGATACGTATTTATTGGCCTTTTCAGTCAGTGTCGTCCACCTTTGACGTGATGGAGGCTTCTTTATGACCACAGACACAGAATGAATCTTCAGCTTTCTATCGTCAGTTATGAAGATGTTCATGTTTTCAGATCACACGTTCTACAAGGTGAAGGTTCAATCTCATGGTCAGACTCCTGAAAAGATGAACTCATTATTGATGGTTCCTTGTCTTTCAGCTTTAACATTCACAGTAGCTCTTTCTATATAATCAGGAGGTAAAGTAGGCTGTGAAGCCCACATACAGCGGCCTCTGTGCCTGGTGGGCATCTCCGGCCCGCGTCTTGTCTCCCCCGCGGCCCCCTGGCCTCCAGCAGTGTTCCCCACGTCCACAGATGGACGAGCAGTGGGGATAAAATGACTGTCGTTTACTGGCAGATGGCACAATTTCCCCTCAGCCGCCGCAGCGCCGGGCAAAGTTGTCACTTGGGTTAGTGTTTTCTGTGTGTAGTGCTGTGTGTGTGTGTGTGGGGGGGGGGGGGGGGGGGGGATTCATGTGGGTATCTGTTTCAGGGTCAGAAAGACAAAAGTGCCCTTGATAGTGTACAGCCTACGTGTAAATATAAATTAAAAGTAATTGAGCTGCAGTTTGGGCAGCTTTGTTGTTTTTCATTGAGCTGTATCTACGTGACCACTGGCCCCTGTGGGCCACCGTAGTTATGTTTCTGAGATGAGAAGATAGCTTTCTATTGAAGAGAAAAACAGCTTTGACACAATATGCTTTATAAGCTGTTTAAGGAATGCTATATATGACTTAGAATATAAAATAAAGTAGAATAACCGCCTTGTGGTTGCATGTCTCCGCCAACTAGTTTACATTTACGTCTATCCAAAACATCACTTCATCATTTTATCATTTGTGTGCAATTGTCATGATTAATATACGAGTTCTTGAGTTATGGCCAAAAACGTGTGAGGTCACAGTGACCTTGACCTTTGACCACCAAAATCTAATCAATTCATCATTGAGTCCCAGCAGACATTTTTGCCAAATTTGAAGAAACTCCCTCATGGTGTTCAGATCGGACAGACGGACGGACGGACAACCTGAAAACGTAATGAAATAATAACAGAATAGAAATGTGGTTTGGATAGAGGGTTTTATTTCCCAGAATGCCACACAAACCGATATTTTCTTACAAATAAAAAATGACCCATAAGCTACAGAACTGCCATACTTCTAAAATGCTCTCTGGAACTAATCTTGACGTCATCCCCTGGTCTGTGTTCATGCATGTGTGAGATAAAAAGTTTGAGAAGCCAAGTTGACCCACTTGAGACTGATGACAAAGAACAGAGGCTCTGTGTGTGTGTGTGTGTGTGTGTGTGTGTGTGTGTGTAGGTGTGTGTGTGTTATTCTTCTCGCCTCTGTATTTACTGACCACACACACTCGCCCCCCCCCAGAAGAAATATGTGGCTCATCTTCTCCGGTGTTCTCTGTGAAACAGCAGACATATAAATTCAACACATTCAGTTTGCAGCCATTGCGTCTTTGTGAGTGTGAGTGTGAGTGTGAGTGTGTGTGAGTGTGTGTGTGTGTGTGTGTGTGTGTGTGTGTGTGTGTATTATGTGTGACAGAGCAGGTCTACGTGGAGTCTGCAGTTAAGTGAATGTTATGTCTGTATGAGTAAAGGGAGATTATGAAAGAGAGGCGGTAAAAGAAGATGAAAAGAGAGAACGACAAAAATTGAAGGATAGCAGAGAGTCTGTGTGTAAATGTGTGTGTGCGTTTGTGTGTTTTGTGTGTGTGTGAGAGAGAGAACAGCGTGGGTGTGTATGGTCATTATGCCCTTCAACCACATAACAAAGCAAATGTGTGTGTCCTTTTTAGAGACAGAAAATTACAGTAAGTGTGAGTTTGTGTGTGTGTGTGTACTTGTAGAGCTATCATTGTGAGGACCAATACAAGTTTTAGACCCTGAGTGAGGACTTCTTTGGAAAGTGAGGACATTTTGGCCATTTTGTAATTATTCTACAAATGCATGTAGCTTCTAAATGCAGGTTTGCTTTAATGGTCTAATGCAAACTTAAAAAACGTTGTCCTTGTGTGAGGGAGCTGCGTAACATTCGGCTGTAAATTTCGGCGAGGAGGACGGCAAAAAGTTAAACATTTTTATTTTGGCAATGCTGTCTACTGTTACCGTGGCCGGTATTCTCTGCAGGCCTCACCTAATTTTACCGTCCTACTCTCGTCTACTAAAATAATATCCGTCCGATATATACCATCTACTTTAGTGGATGCAGCATTCGGGTAAGGGATGGAGTCATGCTTACATTTGTGATGGTTAAGGTTAGGTTAAAGGTGAAAGGGTCCTCTCAAAGATAGAAGTGCAAGGTTGTGTGTTAGTCTGCTTGTGGGTGTGTGGGTGAGGTCACTGCCCCCCCCCCCCCCCCCCCCCCCCCCCCCCTCCTCAGCAAAGACTGCAAATGCCAGCAGGGGTTGTTTAGGTCATTAGGAAACTCGTTAAAACCACGCCATCCTCAGATTTACGCTCACGCTCTACAATTCTCCCACACACACACACACACACACACACACACACACACACACACACACACACACACACAATGTCACTCCACCCTCTCCCCTTCTCCCTCTCTCTCTCTCTCTGACTAACGCACACACAATTGTCTGTTGAAAACCTCTCCAGTGTTCTGCAAGTCTTTGAAAGTGACAGTGTGTGTGTGTGTGTGTGTGTGTGTGTGTGTGTGTGTGTGTGTGTGTGTGTGTGTGTGTGTGTGTGTGTGTGTGTGTGTGTGTGTGTATGGACTGTATATGGTGTATTCAGCCAGCAGCTTAAGTGCAGAACTGCAGTGAAAACAGACAGCGTTAACAACCAGCTGTTATTCAGCTCATTTTACAAGGAAAGATTTTAGTGTAAAAAACAACTGTCCTACTAATGAAAGCACTTTGGATACATCTTAAGTAACCATTTTTAAGGCCTTAGGGTTGTCTGAATCTCTTGCACGGTTTGGTTTTGTCAGCCCAAGTCCCACCAGGGCCCGTTTTGTCACCAAGTGCCCATCTTGTCTGCTGTTCTTGTCACCCTAAAATATCCCTTCTGGCCAGCCAGAAGTGAGTCTCTCTAGTCCACCAAAGTGCTTCTCTGGTCTGCTTCTCTCCTCCTTTTGGGGAGTCCACAAACCCTCCTGGTCAACCTCATCAGCCAAATGCTTCTGTAGTCTGCAGCAGTGACTCTACAGTCTGTCAAAGTGGTCTTCTAGTCGATGTAGGTGTTTCTTAAGTCCACCCAAGTGCCCTTATAATCAGCCACATGCCCCTGTAGTCATTGCAAATGGTGCTCTGTTGCCCCCACATCCAACAATGGATAAACATGACAACCATAGCAGTTGAAACTCTAACTCTAATTTTAACTCCTAAATTCGAATACCAACCACTATGGAACGTTTCCTGTGCAAGGATCAAGCTTAGTCCAAAACTAAGGACTTATTTCAGTAAATATCTTCATTATAGATATCATTGGACCGATACTTTGGTACCAAATTGATGCCAAAATTCAGAAAACTTGATGCTATTTGTTTTTTCGTCGGGACCAGGAATCAGGACTCTGGACTAACAGCATGCCGTCGTCCTCCCTCATAATGCTACAATGTGAACAACAAATACATTTTGAAATTGGCAAGAGGAGAGCTAGTCAACGTTAGCTGTTAAATATTAGCAGTCGGTTGTCAGGCTAAATAACGGAGCTAACAGCTAACAAGTGCATTGAGTTACATTATGAGTATTGGGCGAAGGTCAATTATCTCTTCATCATGACGTGTTCAAATGTAATCTTGTTCAAATTTAGTTTTTTTGGTGAGAAAATAATTTATATATTATTTTACTATTGTCTGAATTCAGTTATGCAACAAACAGATATATAGTGACGTCAATTATTTTAATTTCGAGATGATTTACTCCTTTAAGAAAACAGAAGATATAATAAGACATTACATTATGCTATTTAACATTCATGTAAGAAGTAAATGAACAGTAATATTGGACACAGTTTTGCTGATCAGTTCAGCTTTGGTTCTCTTTTAGTTCCGTATGTTTTTACTCCTGAAGAGATACAGAGGCTCAGCCTCTCCAGTGTGCGTTTATAAAAAAGGTTGTTTCCTCGAGTGAGATCATAGTGTAATCTTCTGTGGGGCACTCAACATACCCTTTAATCATCCTATTATGTAAATGAGTAGTCCTCCATGTGTGGGCTTTACGCGAGTCTGACAATTGGATCGTTCATCACAATTTAAGCGTAAAGTTACTCCAAGCGGTTTCTCTTCCTCCGCAGCAACACTTTGGCTTTCAGAGTCTCTGCATAAATGTTCATTTCCCTGGCAACATTATCAAGAAAATCTTTTGGCAAGCGTTGGAGGCGCGCAGGCCAAATAAGCTCTGGAGAATGACGACTCGTTAAACAATAGCTGTTCTATCCTCAGTCCATCAGGCACTTAATCCAGTAGACACTTAAGACATTTTGTTGGATGGGAATTAAACATTGAACACAACTCATAGTCCTGTTTACCAAAGGATCATGGTGGGACGCTTCTCCTGCACTCCTTTAGGATTTACAGCAAAACACCTATTAAAATGAATTCATAAATTAACCGGAAGAGGCTCTTAAATTCACACAATGATCATCTTTAACTTCTTAAAATACATGATACTGTAAATTGTGTATACCATTAGCAGTTGAATGGGTTCTACTTCATGTTTTGTCATTTTTCTTTTACATTTTGAATTAGGGCGATTTTTGTTTTACAGTCTATACGCAGTATTATTTCAAGGATAACTCACAGTTGAGTCCAAGTGGAAAAAGCTTGTTGCTTAGCAAAATGTTATCAGAGGTTTTCATATCAGTCCCATGTAACTTAAATAATGTAACAAATGTACTTATTTTAAGCCAAGTACTTATGTTGCGTTTCTGTTTTTTTTTTTTCAATTAACAACAAGTTTATCACGTGTTTAAAACTGCGACTGGAGAAAATACGTTTCCTCTCCAAACATAATTGAGAATGTAGTTTAGTTGTATGGGAACATCATGTTTCTAAATGACAGGGTTGAAACTACCGAAAGGCTGCATTGAAAGTCAGGTCAGGTTTGTTATTTTGTTAACTTACTTAAACTACCACAACCCAGGTTTCATTATAGGATAGAAAACCCAGCTCTGTTATTTATTGCTTCATTTATTGACTGACTATGAAAGTAACCTCATATAGATATTCAGTGGTCATCCCTTCATCTGTAGTCACAGAGTGTGAAATCCTCCCAGATGTCATCAGTCTCAGGTTTGGGTTAAATGTTCACCTAGGAGAGCTTTCACCGTGTATGGAAAGAATTAGCAGACAGCTGTAGATCAGGAGGTCACTGTCAGCCAGGGGCCTTCATACGAACCTTGTCTGCAGGCCACGGCTACGTTTGTATTAATACACCTCATTAATGCCCTTTGAAACCCTCTCTGCATGTCACTCGATGAATTATGTATGAGAATACAGACCGGTCTGTGTGATCTGCTCGCGTCTAAACCCCGACAACCTTTTTTCCGCAGTGGGATTTCATTTTTTGTCTCTTTTCCCTTTCGCTCCTTTCGCTCCGTTTCAGCACACGGGTGTTTTGTCGTACTTACACAAACACATTTTACGCTTTCAAACTTCTAATCATTTTTTATTTGGGCTTTTGTCAAATCCCTGTCAGTTTTTGGAGCCCTTTGAAGGCTCTGCTTGTTTCACCCTAACGATGTCTTTGCAGCCCGTACACACACATTCTCTGTTACACACTTACACACCTGTACATGTCCTCTGCTCTACCCGTACACACACATTCTCTGTTACACACTTACACACCTGTACATGTCCTCTGCTCTACCTCTGGCTGAGGATCAGGCTGCTTCTTAGTCCGCCGGCTGACAGCAGCGTTGACATACGGTAGGTTTTTAATTACAAAGCTCCCCTTGAGGAAATTGTTGAGATACTTAACAGATGAAACATGGAGGGAAACAAAGAGGCTCGTTGTGTCGTATCAGGAGGACTGGTTTGTGGAGGGCGCGCAGGTTAAGTCAGCCGGAGCTGCAGTTAAATCTGACAAAATGTTTTTGTGCTGTGAAGTGACGTTCTCTCTCTGGCTGACACCTGGATTCATGGACACCGTTGATATAGTTGCATAATTCTGATTGAAGTGTTGTGATGGATGGCAAGTGCAAAAATGAGCCAATATACACGGTCCTCATGCAGGCATATAAACATGTTTGTGTGTGTGTGTGTGTTTTGTGCCAACCCCTTTGGAAGAGTGTGTTCTGTTGCTGGCAGAGGCAAACAGATGGCAGGTTGTGTGCCGAGCTGTAAGGAGTCCAACACACACACACACACACACACACACACACACACACACACACAAAGGGAGAGCGAGACAATCCAGGCTTGATCTGTCTCACCCATCAGTCAGCCCCTTGACTCCCCGTCTGCACCCCAAATGGCTCCTCACACACACACACACACACACACACACACACACACACACACACACACACACATACACACAGTCCTCTGCTTGTTTCTGCTTTTTTGTGCTCCTATTTGTTGTGTTACTGGTGTTACTGGTGTTACTGGTGTAACTTTACTTGTATTTGCTGTTGTCGTGTTTCGGTTTGGTTGTTCCCTCTGAACAGAGATGTAAATATAGACAGTGCAGTTAAACTGGGGCCCATGTTGGAAGAACTCAAATAAAATGAAAGTTAGTATCAATCTATAACATAAGAATATAGTTATTCTGCATAACACCCCTCCCCCCCCCCTCCCCTGCATTGGGGGTCATACAGATATGTAATTATGATTGCTGGGTAATAGGTTTGTTGATGTTATCCAATATCAATTTGATCGTGTGACGAAAACAATGTGATATGCGGAGGCTAATTTAGGCGCAAAAGTCTGTGTGTGTGTGTGTGTGTGTGTGTGTGTGTGTGTGTGTGTGTGTGTGTGTGTGTGTGTGTGTGTGTGTGCTTCGTAATTAATAACTAGCATGCAACGGGGCCTTGTCGTAACTACTTCCTGCTCCCTCTCTCTCACCTCTACCCAGAAGCAGAGTCCTGTCTGGCTCTGCTTCACCCCATTTACATGTCTGTGAATGGAAACAGAGCCAACAGACAGTGTTCAACATTGTGTGTGTGTGTGTGTGTGTGTGTGTGTGTGTGTGTGTGTGTGTGTGTGTGTGTGTGTGTGTGTGTGTGTGTAGGGGTATGTGCTTACCTCCTTGCTTGTCATCGTAAGTGTGTGTGTGTCTCTTTCATCCTCTTCCTCCCTCTATCTTCCCTCTTCCCTTTCTTTCCCTCTCTCTCCTTCCTCGTGGTCACACTCTCACATCTGCTCTCTCTGTCCCTTCATCACCTCCTCCTCCTCCTCCTCCTCCTCCTCCTCCTCCTCCTCCATCCCTCCTCTTCTTCTATGTGTCTGCCAGGACAAATCCAAAATTAGCTTCATTGACTAGACCATAATTAAGTGCAGTATTGCCAAAGCACGTCATACAAGTCGTGAGTAGAATAGTCTCCGCCTCTCTTCCTCCCTCAGCTGGTTGATCATTTCTGATCAGCTCTTCCACCACCGCTACGTTCAAAAAGGTCCAGGGTCGACTTGCTTCAGTTTAAAGCCCCCCCCACATCCAGGGCAGCTGACACATCTAATATAGAAACACACACACACACACACTCTCTCCCCTTATGTTACTGTGCAATGAGAGCTACGATAATGAGCCCTGGTACGTCTGCAGAGCGTAATGGACGAGTGGAAAGAAGAGAAAGAGGCTTCGGTGTTGTGCTGGCAGAGCAGTGACAGTCGAGCTGATTCTTTTAAATAACCGGGTCAGAAATCCATTTGAAATGTTCCTTTAGAGTGCGGTGTATCTGGTAATCGAGTGCATTTTTTCCTCATGGGACAACTCTCCTCATCGCTGGCAGCGTCCGGACGCTTTATCTGCTGCGTTTCACCACAAAGAATCGGAAAACATTGGATTATTTTTTACCAGTCGGGGGTTTTCTTCTTGTTTACCCAGAGAAGCTGTTTCGTTTGCAGACTTTTTAAAGGATCATGACGTCGTCTTTGACCTTTATGGACCATGACTGCTGACAGGAGAACATGCAGCAACACTGATCAACCTGAGCTCAGCCGTTTACAATGAACTCTAACCGCCGAACTATGAAGTCAGGCTTCCACCACGAAGAGCACAGATACATCTGGTAACGAAGTAATACACCACGAAGAGCACAGATACATCTGGTAACAAAGTAATACACCACGAAGGGCACAGATACATCTGGTAACGAAGTAATACACCACGAAGAGCACAGATACATCTGGTAACGAAGTAATACACGATGAAGAGCACAGATACATCTGGTAACGAAGTAATACACCACGAAGAGCACAGATACATCTGGTAACAAAGTAATACACGATGAAGGGCACAGATACATCTGGTAACGAAGTAATACACGATGAAGAGCACAGATACATCTGGTAACGAAGTAATACACGATGAAGAGCACAGATACATCTGGTAACGAAGTAATACACGACGAAGGGCACAGATACATCTGGTAACGAAGTAATACACCACGAAGAGCACAGATACATCTGGTAACGAAGTAATACACCACGAAGAGCACAGATACATCTGGTAACGAAGTAATACACCACGAAGAGCACAGATACATCTGGTAACGAAGTAATACACCACGAAGAGCACAGATACATCTGGTAACGAAGTAATACACCACGAAGAGCACAGATACATCTGGTAACGAAGTAATACACCACGAAGAGCACAGATACATCTGGTAACGAAGTAATACACCACGAAGAGCACAGATACATCTGGTAACGAAGTAATACACCACGAAGAGCACAGATACATCTGGTAACGAAGTAATACACGATGAAGAGCACAGATACATCTGGTAACGAAGTAATACACGATGAAGAGCACAGATACATCTGGTAACGAAGTAATACACGACGAAGAGCACAGATACATCTGGTAACGAAGTAATACACGACGAAGAGCACAGATACATCTGGTAACGAAGTAATACACCACGAAGAGCACAGATACATCTGGTAACGAAGTAATACACCACGAAGAGCACAGATACATCTGGTAACGAAGTAATACACCACGAAGAGCACAGATACATCTGGTAACGAAGTAATACACCACGAAGAGCACAGATACATCTGGTAACGAAGTAATACACCACGAAGAGCACAGATACATCTGGTAACGAAGTAATACACGATGAAGAGCACAGATACATCTGGTAACGAAGTAATACACGATGAAGAGCACAGATGCACAGATACATCTGGTAACGAAGTAATACACAACGAAGCTAAATCCTGGAAAGAATAAATCAACAGCAAGACTTTTTAGATTTTGTTGGCTGAAACCTTTTTGCAGTGCACATTTCTTGTGAGCAGTTTTTGGAGACCACATAAGCTCATTGTCACTGGTTTGATTCCAGTTGTGTACCTTTGTTGCATGTCATACTGTTGGTTGATCTGAACCCTGTTGGTAGAGATGTCTGGTAGAGATGTCTCAGGACAACTGTGCTCCAGTTGTTCTCTCTGTGGCTGTTTGTGCTGTAAGTGAAGGCAGGTCCTGGAGGGGAGGGATGATGGGATTAGAGGCTTTCCTGCTCTCGTCCCGCTCTCATAAGCAAACACACTAAACACACCAGTCCTGCACCGAAGAGTTTCACCACGTTCAGATGGAGACCCAGGAGAGCCCACATGCTGGTAACACTGTCGTTGTTATTGTTGCTTCAACACGTTTCTGTTTCTTCTACATCAGTTTGAACGTTCAAACAATTGGTGAACTTCAAAACTTGCGCCTCGGATAGAACCCTAACCCTAACTCTTGAATTTAAACTGAATTTAAAAGTAGTCTATAACTGGAATTAGCCACATGTGTAAATTTCAATTATGAATTCTCTCTACAATCCCCCAAAATTCCCAGACAAAGACACAAATGACATGACCTCAGACAATAAAGGACTGGACTGGTTTACAGCGATGCCAGCCTGCCACAGCGACGCAGAACAATCCGAGCTTTAGGCTTCTTCTATATATTTTACATGCATCACATGACACTGATGTCTTTGTCACCTCTCACACTATCACCATCCCACCACCACCACAGACATGTGTGGGGGGCAGGTCATCCCAGCTGGGGAGTATCAATAGTGTGTGTGTGTGTGTGTGTGTGTGTGTGTGTGTGTGTGTGTGTGTGTGTGTGTGGATGGGGGGTTCACTTGCCAGAGTTCAGGGCAGGGGTCGGGGTCAGCGGAGGTCAAAGTTTAACGTTTCAATCAGGCGCCTCCTCGTGCTGCTGCGTCAGAGGCCAGAGATCCTCCATCAGCTGCTTCTTGTCTTTGGTTTTGATATCCGACGCTTTAGAAACACTAAGAGTTTAACTTCTGGATGTCCCTTCAAAATATTATTATGAATTTGTGCAATTAGTGTTTGGTGATGACCACATATTCCTCTTGATGATAGAAAACTGATTTTATATATTTTTGATGGCGCCTTGGTTCTTCATAGACTGTTCTTAGTTCATGTAGAGCTCTCTACAGCCAGCACAGCGTTCCTATTTCTGATCACTTCCCTGATCCAGAAAGCCTCTGAAGAGCATCAGACTTCCCTCCAAAGTCTCCCAGAGTGACATTAAATCAATTAACCGAACAGATCACCCCTGCTCTCTTCGTCCAAAGACGAGACGCTGCCTAAAAAAAGAAGCTTTTGACGTCCGCATCACGAGACCCAAGAAGTCTCCTTGTAATCGGATTGGTTCCTCCGTGTTGTGAAGGGAAGTGTGATGATGTTGTATAGTGGCCCCACACACACTTCTAGACATCCTGGCTTTTGTGGGGCCGAGCTTCTTACACTCGTCTGCTGAATTGAAACTAGGCCAGTTCGTCTTTGGAATGACAATTACCGTGGACCGAACCAGGCTGGAGGGATGGAGGGATGGAGGGATGGAGGGATGGAGGGATGGAGGGCAGGTGGGGGTGACGGCGAGGCTCTGAAAGGCCGATTGGGCGCTGCCAAGATGCTCTGGATGTACAGTAGCTTCCGATGCTCGTTAGTGCAGCCGAGCGGAGTGCCAGGGAGGGGGGGGGGTTAGAGGCAACGTCTATCCTTAACTAGAATGTAGGGTCTCTTTTGATAAAGCGCGGCTGAGCTCAGCGAAGAATAGAGGCAACAAGCTGGGGAAACCCTCCCTCCCCCTCCCCCTCCCCCTCCTCTCCTCTCCTCCTTGATCTCCTCTGAGCCATCCCTCTTTTCTCTCCATCTTCTGCTGGCAGGCTTCTCTGCAGCGGTGTGAGGTTGTCAGGCCGGCCCAGATTAAGGGTATTGTGTCCGGAGGTATTTACATCCGGCCAAACCACATTAAACAGAGATTATGGGGGTTTCACTGCACATTGCAGAAGAGAAGAAAAAAGAAGAGGGAGCTTTTCCAGGACGAGCAGGATGTACAATAGGCATCGCTGTGAAATGGAGGAAGAGAAACGTGTTCTTTATGGAGGGGGGGGGGGGGGGGGGGGGTCCACAGATCCTGTTTGAAGGTCATGTGATGTTGAGTGTGCCAAACGGTTGGCAGTCGGTCCAGTTTGTCAGCATAGGAAGCAGACGTAAAAGAATCTGTTGGCGGGACGCAGCAGCAGACGATGTCCTCCTCCTGCTGCTGTGGAGGAGGAGGAGGAGGAGGAGGAGGAGGAGGAGGAGGAGGTCATCACGGTCACTAGCTCTTCAGGAGATTTCTTTAAAAGATAATCTTTATTTTTTACAGTTTATTAAGCGAACTGGTGTAAGCCTGGAGACAGAAGCTAAGATTCATATATTTAGAAGCTCTTCTGAAGCAAACACACGATGAACTTCACCCACATGTGCACCGACACACTGTTCCCGGCGTCACTCACGTGCACACCGATTGGGCCGCTAAGTCCCCACAGAACATGTGGAAAGAGTTTCAAAAGAAAAGAAGAGTTCGTTCTTTTTCAGCAGTAGAAGCAAACAACTAATTACCTGCAATAAAGCACATGTTGGAAACATGGCGCTGTTGTATCATTAGCTCTGTTAGTGAGGAGGAGGAGGAGGAGGAGGAGGAGGAGGAGGAGGAGGAGGAGGAGGAGGGAAATAAAGGGAGCTTGATGAAGATGAATGTCTCACCGGCCCATCTGGAATCCATCACTTTCCAAAGTGCTTTAAACACAGATATGTTTTGAACAGGTATGTGGTAAAGTACCCGTTAAGCTCCCCGACAGAAGGAGAGTCTCGTCATCTTTCACTGTTTATGATCTTTATCTCCGGCCCGTTTGAAGCTGCAGCCGGCTCAACAAGACGCCATCGCTCTGAAGGAGCGACATCAACCGGTGGAGAGGTTTAAAGGATACTAAACTGGTGATCTGGTATTACCGGAGAATCACAGGTTCAGTGTTTCAGCGGAGATGAAACCCTGAATTTAAATCCTCCAGAGCGGAAAATGAATTCATCAAACTGCCACGATTTAGTTGTTTACTGACGGATGTGAGGTTCAGAGAATCTTCTCCTCACTCTGAAGAGGGAAACATGGAAACACACAGAACAGTCTGGATTCACACTGTGGAGCTTCTATTGTTAACGCTGTGTTCAGTTATAGTTATGATCCGAATGATCTGAAGACCGTCTGCATCAAAACAATGTGCATTTGCATATTTAAAAAAAAAAAAAAAATTGTGATACAGGAAATAATTGTAAGTAATCGACTGAAGAAGTTTCATGGTGACTAGTAAATAATAATAATAATAATAATAAACTCTGTTTAAAACATGCGAGTTGGACAAAGGGCACATTGAACACATTGAAGCTAAACGTCGTCCGTGTTCCTCCGTGACCTGAGATGACAGCAGCCACGGGACGGTGTGTGTGTGTGTGTGTGTGTGTGTGTGTGTGTGTGTGTGTGTGTGGAAAGGCTCCCCACAAATAGAGCTCTTTTCATCCCCAGGGCCTCAGCCTGCCCGCCGGCCCTGGAGAAGTTTGTAGAGGATAAATAAACCTCTTCAGACGGAGGAGACGGAGTCTGTGCAGCGCGTTAATGTGCGACGCGGCAGCATCTCAAAGAGACGTTATTTTATTCTGAAGGGCTATTTGTTATGATATCGAGCCGAGAGGGTAAGAAGGGCCAGAAGGGCAGGGGCCTCTTGATTTATGGAGTGACCGCCCAGCCTTACTCTCACACACACTCTCACACACACTCTCACACACACACACACACACACACACACACACACTGGTCCTCGTTTACAATGGCAGATACATACGTACACACACATGTACATATCACATTTACACACACACTCAAAGAGCACATATCACACATTGCTTCCAGCTGGCCCCAGGTTCCTACGAGAGTGCTCCCGCCCCCTTCAAACACACACACACACACACACACACACACACACACACACACACACACACACACACACCGGACGAGAACACAGCGGGAATGTCTAGATGTTGACGTGAGCGCTGGAGGACGGCACCAGAACGCTGCAGCCGAGCGTTCATTTATCGTTCAGGATCACTTCAGATCGGATTCAGCGCTTTGATATCGAACGGGTTCCTCGTCGAGAACAAAGAACGTAAACACAAAAGGCTTTGAATTAGTGCGTTTAATCACAACCGAACACGTAGAGGAATGGCATCAGTGCAGTCACACAGCCTCCACTAGACTCATACGAGATGATATTCATTCATGAACCACAGCTCAAATCAAGCACTCTGATTGGTTCAAAGCCGTGGTGTTCTACCCACACACCACTGCTGTGATGTCTAATTCCTTTGCTGTTATTAGTACGAATCCACAGCGACGGGGTCACGGAGGGGAACCCCTGAGTTCCTTTAAGGGTTTCTGGAACACTTCCTGTGGTCAACATGTGGACCTGGTTCACGTGTTGACCACAGGAAGTGTTCAAGAGACGAACTGGCCCAGTTTGATTTCACTCACGTTCACATTCATTCAATTCCACACATTCCCACCTTCACGATCCTGCACAGCTGGACACGCAGCAGCTGGAATTTTCTCTTCAGGAATTTAACGTGCCCGCTTACTAATTAGGAATTCCTCTCTTTGCATGTTTTTCTTGCTTGACCACGTTTCAAAGAGCCTCTTGTCACTGTGATCTAACAGGACGCGGCTGAAGCCGGTAGATCTGCACAAAGTCACGCCTTTCAAACCAAAATCCACTTTTATCTTTCCTCCATATTTTATATCTGCATTTTAAAGTGCAGCATCTGAAGCTGAAGCAGATATTGTGTTGTGAAACTATCTGCATGGTTGGATACCATTCGGTGGAGCCAAAGTGAGAAAACATGTGTTTTGTAATTTGGGCGACCTAACCCTTAAAGAAGTATGTGCTTAATACAAAGGAGCCAGAGGAGCTCGTACTGCTCAGTGAGTCTCTGCAGATCATTATATCGACCCCATGAAGCCCAATTCCCCATGTTTAAGACCTGAAGATGTTCTAAGAGGTCATAAGTAACACACATGCTGGGCCTGGATTTATGCTCCGTGCGCCGTCGTCTCAGTGCTTTTCGTCCCCTGAACGGACCTTTTCTGTTGTAAATATCGTTGTCAAAGCCACGTTATTGACTTAACATCTCCAGGATTTTTAATGGGTAACAAGAGAGAGAAAAGACACGACTCACAGCTCATCTATTCAGTCCACTTTGTTTAAGACCTGCAGCACCTGGAAGAAGAATCCTCCCAGTGGTTTGTGTCTGGAGCTCTGGCAGCGTTACCGGCTGCTTCTCTCCACATAAACAGCACGTCCGTCTGTCTGCGAGGGCGCGTTCGTCTCCGCAATCGTCTCCGCGTTCGTCTCCGCGTTCGTCTCCGCGTTCGTCTCCGCGTTCGTCTCCGCAATCGTCTCCGCGTTCGTCTCCGCGTTCGTCTCCGCGTTCGTCTCCGCGTTCGTCTCCGCGTTCGTCTCCTCGTTCGTCTCCTCGTTCGTCTCCTCGTTCGTCTCCGCGTTCGTCTCCGCGTTCGTCTCGTTCGTCTCCGCGTTCGTTGCGTTCGTCTCCTCGTTCGTCTCCGCGTTCGTCTCCTCGTTCGTCTCCGCGTTCGTCTCCGCGTTCGTCTCCTCGTTCGTCTCCGCGTTCGTCTCGTTCGTCTCCTCGTTCGTCTCCGCGTTCGTCTCCGCGTTCGTCTCGTTCGTCTCCTCGTTCGTCTCCTCGTTCGTCTCCTCGTTCGTCTCCGCGTTCGTCTCCGCGTTCGTCTCGTTCGTCTCCGCGTTCGTCGCGTTCGTCTCCTCGTTCGTCTCCGCGTTCGTCTCCTCGTTCGTCTCCGCGTTCGTCTCCTCGTTCGTCTCCGCGTTCGTCTCCTCGTTCGTCTCCGCGTTCGTCTCGTTCGTCTCCTCGTTCGTCTCCTCGTTCGTCTCCTCGTTCGTCTCCGCGTTCGTCTCCGCGTTCGTCTCCGTGTTTGTCTCGTTCGTCGCCGCGTTCGTCGCGTTCGTCTCCTCGTTCGTCTCCGCGTTCGTCTCCGCGTTCGTCTCCGCGTTCGTCTCCGCGTTCGTCTCCGCGTTTGTCTCGTTTGTCTCCGCGTTCGTCGCGTTCGTCTCCTCGTTCGTCTCCGCGTTCGTCTCCTCGTTCGTCTCCGCGTTCGTCTCCGCGTTCGTCTCCGCGTTTGTCTCGTTTGTCTCCGCGTTCGGCGCGTTCGTCTCCTCGTTCGTCTCCTCGTTCGTCTCCGCGTTCGTCTCCGCGTTCGTCTCCTCGTTCGTCTCCGCGTTCGTCCGCACCAGCAGGCGAGAGCCCATCTATAATTTAGAGCAGCTATTCTGTATTCCCCGTGAAGATGGGCTTGTCTGGGCCGCTCCTCATTCACGCCTTGCCTCTCAACTCCAATTTTCCAAATCTGTCTTGGAGGCCGTCTGCGAGGAAAAGGGCAGCGTTCACGTCGGCTGCTTGTCAGCGGGGCTCGTGAGGCCGCTGCCCTTTCATCGGGGTCACCGGTGGGCGTGTTTGCCATCATAAATCACGCTCTTAACACACCTCGTGAGTCTCTTTTCCCATGAGCGTCTGTGTGGAAGTTACACACGTGTGCGTGTAAGTGTCCTTGTGTTGGTTGCCAGAGCGACCAGAGTGTTGCGTGATGTTGCTTGTCTGTCTCTCCTAACGGCGAGGATGTATAATGGAGGTCTGGATGAGAAGACACCTCTGACGGAGGAGACACTGTTTGTTTTATCCAGACGTGCCCTCCGTCTCTCCTCCGTCCTCAGAGGCCGGTAAACATGTTGATCTTTCCCCTGGAGCTCACTGAGCTGCTGGAGTAAATGAGTGTGTGTGACAGGGGAAGGTTGGAGCGCTCATTCCAACACAACCCTCGGGTTTGTCTCTTTGTGCCGACTTCCAGAGGAGGTTCGCTGATATCACTGCCTCTTTGTTTGAGAAGGAGTTCTTTCCTGATGCTGACACGGTCTGTGACTGAGTTTGCCCGTTAATTACACGGCGGAAACAAAGAAAGAAGGTGTTTAGACGAAACCTTAAACGCTTCATTTTTCAAATTCTACAAAACCTGATTGATGATGTTTCAGGTAGAACCTGCCTGGTGTTCCCTCAATGTCTAACATTGTGTCCTGATGTTAGCGGGCCGCTCGTAGGAACAACATTATTGATTAGCCTGCTGTTTAAACTGATCATTTAGCTTATAAAATGTCATCTATTAGTAAATCTAAAGAAGTATCTGATATGCAGATAGAAAGAAGCAAACCTTCACATTTGAGAAGCAGCACCAGAGAATATTTGGCACTTTTACTTGATAAATGAGGGTTTTA
>JAVDOI010000071.1:523469-538469 GCA_032191485.1 Leptoclinus maculatus | reverse complement strand
AATCGTACTTGTTGGTGAACACACACCATTTAATCTCCATTGGCCATTAAAATGCACAGAATTCCTGCTTTGTTTCTTGTTCCCTCTTTATTTTCCTCCACAAGCGTTCCAGATGTTCCTCTTGTGATATCTGATCGTTGATGCAGTTCAAGTTCAACGAGTTGCAAAATAAGATTTGTTCAAAGCGTTGATCTCTCTTTTGTCTTTTCTCCGAAGATTCTCTGTCGTCGGGTGATGATGAAGATTATGACGAAGACCCAGAAGATGCAGGTAATGGAAATGGTGAATTCTTAATTACTATTTTTCAGCTCGAGTGAAACAATGTCATTGGATGTAAGTAGGAGATACTCTGAAGCCGTTCCTACTTAGAGATAGTTAAAGCTCATGATAAACCGCTTTAACCTGAAAAACAAAGAAGTTTTACTAAAAGCAGGAACAACGGAGTAGATGGGACACAACTAGAAACATTTATATTCCACAAATACACATTTGGACGGCGTCGTTCAGCTTAACGAGCTTAACGAGCAGCACACAGAGCGCTGAACGCAGCGTTAGCTGCTGTGGAGGGTCAGCGGGAGGACGAAGAAGAGACGGCTTTCTTTAAATGTGTTTCATTTTTCTCCCACTTTACTTCCCTTCCATTGGAAAAGAGTTCAGACTATCTGCAGAATCTGTGTCAGAGCTAGATTCATATTAAAGGCTGTATAGATCATAACTATAACTCAACCTCAGTTGTTCCTTTTACTTCCAATATCAGATTTAGCTTTTCATTGGCGAGTTTCCTTAAGTAGGACATTTCAGGGCGATTCAAAGCCTTCATGTAAAACATTATATAAAGCTGAAGGACATTTAAAGACATTTAAATACATTTAAATACATTTAAATACATTTAAAACAGTCATTAACGAGCCACACGACTAGAAAATAAAAACAAATCGAGTAAGTGTGACATACAATAATAAATGTTACAGTGCCGTGTGAGACAGATACATATTAGATATATTAGATATATTAGATATATTAGATATATTAGATGTATTAGATATATTAGATATATTAGATATATTAGATGTATTAGATATATTAGATATATTAGATGTATTAGATGTATTAGATGTATTAGATATATTAGATATATTAGATATATTAGATATATTAGATATATTAGATGTATTAGATGTATTAGATATATTAGATATATTAGATATATTAGATATATTAGATGTATTAGATATATTAGATATATTAGATATATTAGATATATTAGATATATTAGATATATTAGATGTATTAGATATATACGCATTACATTATAAACTATGGTTAGTTATGAATAACAGCACCAGGCAGGACAGCGGTGCAGTATGAGGAACTAACAAACGTAACAAAGTGATTTACATGTAACTTGTTACCTGACTGTATTTCATTTAATAATAGTAATAATACTAATATAATAGTGTGCTGGCAGGCATTCTGTGTTCCTCCACACGACTCCTAATAAAGTCTCTATATCTTCCAGTTAAACCTTCTTACATGACCAACAGGTCGTGTTTTGTTATTTTAGAGCTTCACTGTGACAAAATATGTGTTGTCTGTTGGAACCACGAGCTTCTAAAGGAGTTTTTATTGTTGAATATCATCGGATGGATGCGACTGATTCGATGTATCTGAGTGAGATCTGAGTTTCATGTCTGTAATTGGAACGATCTCATAACGGTCTCCCCAGTAAAGCACTGAGCTGAACGCCACCGTCGCACAGATCACAAGCCGGCGGTAACGCTCCCTCTGTTGATGAGAGATGAGGACATCAAGCAGTCCATCACGTCTAGGACCGAATCCCAGTCCACCTCGACTGCTCGGCAAAACTGGTGCCGGAGGCCAAATGTGGAACCAAAAATCAAAGCCTCTTCGTGAGCGACGCTCCGTGTCGTCTCTACTGGACTGAACAATAAAAAGCACAGACGGTGACGGCGATGCTGAAACGCCATCAACGCTTCAGCCGATGTGCCGGACGCAGCTCCAGTCGTTCCATGTGAGAGAGAGACGAGAAGATTGATGAAGATCTCTCTCCTATCAGAGTCAAAGCAGCTGTTCATCGTGCAAACAAGATCAACACAAAAACAATCTCTCTTCTGGAGATTTGATGCTTTCTTTCTTTCTCTGCTCTTTCTTTTGAATGTGAAGGATTTCCTGTGTTGGGACTAAAAGGAGATAAATCTGTATTTGAATGAGGCAGTTGCTGCTGATGACAGCTTATTAAGGAGTTAAGAAGTAAAGGCCCAGTTAGTGATCAATGATCACGTCTTCATTCATCCTAATCCTCTCATTTCACGACTCAAAGTCAATAATCAGTTATTCTTATAGAAGCACTCAAAGATGTAATTAACACAGGAACGGTGATATTATGTATCTTGGCTCCGTTGTGCTCATAGAAGTGTTGATGTTCGTACAGTATTGTTCTTCTTTAAGGCGTGCAGCTGACGCTCTTATCCGGAGAGATTAGAGAAGGAAAGCTTCCTGTCTTTGTACCGAGAGTCTGTGGACAAGCTCAACACCTGCACACGTGAAGACCTGAATGTGTTTGAATGCGCAGCTTCACTTGGCGGTGAAAGCCTGAAGTGTTTCCTAAACGGGCCGAAGTGGCAGCGGCGGCAGCGGCTTACTGCAGACATCCTGGATGACGGTAAATAGCCTCGGACTGCCAGACTTAATCTCTGGATGTAAGTCTACCTCATGACATACGAGGCTCCGATTTCCTGGCCAAAAGGAGAGGGATTAGTCCAGAAACGTTAAACCCCTATCGCTGCTTAATGTCCGCTAAGCCACTGCTAATTAGCCGGCTATGAGCAGGAAGGAGCCATGTGACGAGTCCCAGTCGGTGAGCGGAAGAACATCCACGTCCACATGCAGAGAGGACGATAGTAGAGACGTGGACATGGCCAAAGAGACTATTAATGAGGAGAGAGGGGGAGGATGGAAAACATTCGAAATAGAGAAGAGAAGAGATGGCGAAACAAAAGAGAAGTCACTCGGTGAAGTGATGCTGCTGGACACAGCTGACAGAAGGTCACGAGCTCACTCTCCACCAGCCTCCACAAGCTGCTCAGCTGTGAGGAGATAGACGCCACAGTGACAATAAACATCCTTTATCCTTATCCAGTAATCCCTGCGCCCAAACTATATCATCGACCGAGTTGTAACATTGACGCCAGATTGGTGTTTCGTTGTTGTTGGAAGAGAAAGACAGCAGCTGTGTCGTTGTTTCTGTGTCTTCCCTGTTGACACCATCGACTGTACGTAAGAAGTGGGCGTAGTCGTCGTGACGTCACCCATTGGCTTGTGGACTGACGTTGTGAAGCCCAGAGTTCGGCATTTTGGCCGTCGCCATGTTGGCTTTTTGCAACCAGTGAACAAAAGTGACCATATTTGGAATGCGGAGGAGTGATGTAGAGACGGCGTGTACGGCTCTGGTAGCTGCAGCGACCTGTCAATCACTGTGTAGCCCCGCCCCTAAAGCATCCCCTGCTTTATGGTCTGTTTGACTGAAACTAGAGATTGAGACCATAAACTCATGTTTACAATGTTTACTGAGGTAATAAATCAAGAGAGAAGTAGAGTCATGTTCTCATAGACTTCTATAGGACCAGAGGAGTCGCCCCCTGGTGGACACTAGAGAGAATGCAGGTTCTTAGGACACTTCCACATCGGCTTCACTGGTCAGATCCGGAGGTTGTAGATACAGTGAGTTCATGACCAAACTGTGAGGTCGACGCTTCTATTCTGAGGCAGCACAAACCACATGTGTTGCAAAAACAGCACAAAAAAAGGAAAATAAAGTGAAATCTCTCATGCAATGTGCTGTGGGGAAGACCATATCAATATGAATCTGAATACACGTACAAATATTCAAAGTAAAGTGTCGACATGTTTGATTTACATGAAAGAGTCTTTGTCTACGTTAAGTCATAATGGACGATTACTATCTTTCAAGACGTCGGCTGTGTTATCAGTTATCAGTCAAAAGTTCAACCTCACGCAATATACAAGTTATTAAAGTGAGTATTTTCTTGCGGCATGGAAAGCAGCACAGCAGCAGTGTGTGTGTGTGTGTGTGTGTGTGTGTGTGTGTGTGTGTGTGTGTGTGTGGGGGGGGGGGGGGTAGGAATGTTAACACAGCCTAATCTGTGCTGTGCTCCTGAGCTATGCAGCCTCCTTGTTTACCCTGGCAGGAGAGCAGAGAGCCGGACGGCGGGCCACGCTACGCTGCTCCGCGGCCGCCATTCCTGCGACTCTTGTTTGCCTTGAGTCCCCGCAGGCCCTCCGGGGCAGCGTGCCTTCAAAGAGCCCCAGTGTAATCTGTAATGAAATCTGCCTGTGTGCTCGCAGGCGTCGGAGAGGGCAAATTATACAATTACACAATTAGGATCCCCTCCTCCTCCTCCTCCTCCTCCTCCTCCTCCTCCTCCTCCTCCTCCCCCAGATCGGTGTCTGAGCGCTCGAGCGGCCTTGTGCCACGGCAATCGGTGTGTCCCGCTCCAGCTAATTGCTGAAGTCGGGCTGATAGAGAGCCACAGTCACGCTCCTCCGACCCGCAACACAGAGCCGGGAGTCGGAGGAACAGAAGTGAACAGAGAGCTGCAGAGTGTTTCATGTGCGTAGACACACTTGTAGCTGCAATGCTTCGTCCAAAATACAAAGAAAACACCCTCAGGGCCTACACCCCCCCCCCCCCCCCCCCCCCCCCCCCCGCAAGGCTGCACAGTCCTCTGAAGTCGTTGTTTTAATAATAGAAAGTATTTAGACAAGTTTAATCAACATCTGGATCTGCATTAGAATCCACACGGCCGGCTATGATGGAAACATGAATTACAGTGTTGAGATACCTGCTAGATACCAAACACCAGGTGACTGCAGTAATAGAACATCCTGAATACAAATACCTGTGACATCTTGTAGAAAAGGAAATTAAACAGCTTTACATTTTTTTATTTAAAAAAGTGACTTCGCGAGAAAATAGCAACTTGTCACGGCACCGACAACTCTGTTTGACGGGTGATCTCGTGCGGTTAGCACTCAGCAGCTCGAGGTCAGTGAACAAACAGATCTCAGATCTCAGGGACAAAAACCACGGAGACCATGAATCCACACAGGCGTCTATTTTGGGTTGAAAACATCATCGTGGCTGGAAGATCAGCAGCAGCAGCAGGACCACACATCAGGAGAGAGACTGTTTAAAAACTCAGTGTGTGTTTTACCGTGTGTGTGTGTGTGTGTGTGTGTGTGTGGCTGATCGTGATGCCAAGAAAACAATGTGTTCAGACTCCTTGGAGGGTTGTCCCACGCTGCGCAGTGTCGCTCCAAAATACGCCGAGACAGACGAGAAGTAATGAAATCTAACAGATATTTCCCTTTTAAGGTGGAGGCTGTGTGTGTGTGTGTGTGTGTGTGTGTGTGTGTGTGTGTGTGTGTGTGTGTGTGTGTGTGTGTGTGTGTGTGTGTGTGTGTGTGTGTGTGTGTGTGGTTGCACGTGGAGAGTGTTTGCCTCGGCGAGCTGGGGAGTCTCTAACTCAAGCAGTGAGCAGTGTTTCAACTGCTCCATTGCAGTCTGTGAACACACACACACACACACACGCACACACACACACACACACACACACACCAGGTTCACAGTCCATAGAGTAAGTAACGCTCTGTTTGTTTGCTCTCTAAGAAGATTGGGCTTCCATCACTGAATCTCTCTCCTGGTCTGGTTGTAATTACTCCGTGATGCTGAAGCCAAAGTTTGATGGCAGGAGCCAAAAAAATAAAATGTCTGTCAGAAATATATCAGAACAGAAAAAAAGCCACATGATGAACAGACGCCGACAATTAGAGACAATCACAGACAATCACAGACAGTCACAGACAATCACAGACAGTCACAGGTGATCACAGACAATCACAGACAACCACAGACAGTCACAGACAATCACAGACAACCACAGACAGTCACAGACAATCACAGACAATCACAGACAATCACAGACAGTCACAGACAATCACAGACAACCACCGACAGTCACAGACAATCACAGACAACCACCGACAATCACAGACAATCACAGGCGCCCACAGACAACCACAGACAACCACAGGCAGTCACAGGCGATCACAGACAATCACAGACAATCACAGACAGTCACAGACAGTCACAGACAATCACAGACAATCACAGACAGTCACAGACAATCACAGACAACCACCGACAGTCACAGACAACCACCGACAATCACAGACAATCACAGGCGCCCACAGACAACCACAGACAACCACAGGCAGTCACAGGCGATCACAGACAATCACAGACAATCACAGACAGTCACAGACAGTCACAGACAATCACAGACAACCACAGACAGTCACAGACAGTCACAGACAATCACAGACAATCACAGACAATCACAGACAGTCACAGACAATCACAGACAACCACCGACAGTCACAGACAATCACAGACAACCACCGACAACCACAGACAATCACAGGCGCCCACAGACAACCACAGACAACCACAGGCAGTCACAGGCGATCACAGACAATCACAGACAATCACAGACAATCACAGACAATCGCAGACAGTCACAGACAGTCACAGACAGTCACATGCAACCACAGACAATCATAGACAATCACAGACAACCACAGACAACCACAGACAATCACAGACAGTCACAGACAACCACCGACAACCACAGACAATCACAAACAATCACAGACAACCACAGACAATCACAGACAATCACAGACAATCACAGGCAATCACAGACAATCGCAGACAATCACAGACAATCACAGACAGTCACAGGCGATCACAGACAGTCACAGACGATCACAGGCGATCACAGATAATCACAGACAATCACAGACAATCACAGACAATCATAGACAATCACAGACAATCAGACAATCACCGACAATCACAGGCGATCACAGACAATCACAGACAATCACAGACAATCACAGACAGTCACAGACAATCACAGACAACCACAGACAATCACAGACAACCACCGACAATCACAGACAATCACAGGCGACCACAGACAACCACAGACAGTCACAGACAGTCACAGGCGATCACAGACAATCACAGACAGTCACAGACAACCACATACAATCACAGACAACCACATACAATCACAGACAACCACAGACAGCCACAGACAATCACCGATAATCACAGACAACCACAGACAGTCACAGACAATCACAGACAACCACAGACCATCACAGACCATCACAGGCAATCACAGACAATCACAGACAACCACAGACAGTCACAGACAATCACAGACCATCACAGACCATCACAGACAATCACAGACAACCACAGACAGGTATTTTATTCCAACTCTCTGACATCTTGGGACGCGTGTCGATTCTTAGGATGCTTATCGGTTCGGTTCCTTATCGATACTCTTATTCAACATTGCTTTATTATTCTTTTTCTTGAGCAGCCGTACAAAAAGTTCCAAAGTATTTAGAATCCATTGGCAGCCAAACGATTAGCTGAGCGATCAGCTTTCATCGATCAGCCTTATTCTCCTGATCAAACTCCTCACGGCATCGCTAACGTTCTCTGCAGGCGACGAACACTCGACCAACGGTAGAGAACTGAGCGTTTCTGCAGATTGCTGTTCTACTTGTTGGTCTGAACTGCTGCTGTTGCTTCTCTTACTTGTGAGGTTTTATTGGAGCCACACTTTACACGGAGATCTCACTGCATAACTTCTAAAGAACCGATAACTACGGATGTTGTCATTATTCCGAGTTTTTCCTAATTTAGACCCGGTTCCCGTTTAGAACCGGGTTTTCCGTGAGGGGAACCCCGATTGTCATCTCACCTGAGTCGTCCTGACGAGACACGACCCGCCCATGTTAACACACACACAGACACACAAAAGAGCAGATATTGAGATGCTAATTAGCTCCTCTCTCTCCTCCTGCATTTAGAAAGTAAAAGAGACATCTGATGACCGGTCAGCCACCTCCCCAGCTTTTGTCCCGGGAAACACACACACACACACACACACACACACACACACACACACACACACTCCCATAGAGAGAGTGGGTGAGCCATGCCTCGGTGCTCTCACCCACACAGCGGGAACAATAGGCCTCTCTGACTCGCTACACTCTCTTTGTCCGCCGTCTTCTCAATACAACTCAATAAATCGTCCCGACAGCTTCTACAAACGCTCCGGATCGGACGATTCAAATGAACTCCTGCATTGTGGTCGAAGGGGGAGGAAGACGAGGGTGCGCTTTGTTTGGTCCCGGTGACGCTTCACGCATTTGTGTCCTCCATCAAACTGTGTCTTTTTTCATCGTTTGCGCATCTTAAACTTTTCTCTCGGGACAAGAGGGCGGGGCTTCACAGCGGAGACACAATGGGCGCAGGTACTGTATGTTGTTCATCGGAGCGGAGAGGGAAGACCTCCAGTGGAACATCTGTTCATAACTCATCCAACATGAGCACCAATTTGAAGACGGGGCAGAGGAGCAAGTTGTACCGTCTGCGCCATCTTTTAGCTATTACTCAAACATGTTAGGATGAATTCCTGGAGGGTCTTTCCCCCAAAAGAATTCTATGATCTCAGATTATACCAGAAAATGGAAAACTCTGGTTTGATTTGTTCTCATCTGAAAGTGGTACGTCTTGGCAGAGTCACAAAAATGAGGACTTGAGACCTGAAATGAGTCTCAAGCTTTGATTTCGTGCTATCACAGAACCCGTGACTTGATCCCGGCTACACAGCAAACCTCACTAATGAACCTCATTCACACTAATAAAGGATTATCTTATCTTATCTTATCTTATCTTATCTTATCTTATCTTATCTTATCTTATCTTATCTTATCTTATCTTATCTTATCTTATCTTATCTTATTGCCAGATAACGACGTAATCACGGTCTGCGTGCGGTTGCACGAAGGCTAGACTCGGTTGTGCATCTCTGTGCGATCTGAGGATTTCACAAAGAGGGTCGATGTCGTGTTGAGATGCTTTTGAAGCATTGAACACAGCCTGCACAGTTCAGTGTGTTCTGCGTTGGAGAGGTAGTTTGCCATGACTGACGCCCTGTTTTGTGTGTTGCCAACAGAAGCTCCGTATTGGACGAGGCCCGACCGGATGGACAAGAAGCTTCTGGCCGTTCCGGCCGCCAACACCGTCAAGTTCCGCTGCGCCGCGGCCGGAAACCCGACGCCGACCATCCACTGGCTGAAGAACGGCAAAGAGTTCAAGGGAGAGCAGAGGATGGGAGGCATCAAGGTGAGAGGACTTAACTCCAAACATGTTCACACCTAAAGGGCACAGAGGAGCTGTGATTGAATGATTCAAGTCCTCGCACCAGCTGCCAGCAGGAGGTGATGCTCCGCCCGCCTTGAGCTGCCATCAGAGTGCCTTTTAGCAAGGCATCTTAATCCCCCGCTAGTCCAGTGGAGCTGCTGTGTGTCCGTCTGTAGATCAGTGACGCGATGCTCCCTGGTGTGAATTGCTATAACTGGAAGAGTGTGAAGCGGAGTGCTGAGAGACGCTCATGCTCCGTGGATCTTCTCACGGTAAATAAAGGTCAGAACCCCCCCCCCCCCCCCCGCTAAGCTCAACAGAATACATTCAGAGGGTCGAACTGCTGCAAACAAGAGTGCAGCACAGATACATGCGTGCCTCGCGTGATAGCTGGATGTTGACAGTAATGCGGAGCGGCAAACAGCTGTTGTGTTCTCTCTAAACACGGCGGAACATGTGGAGGAACAGGGCTCGGTTCCTTTAATGGCCCTGAGCTGTAGGATTAAAACACAAACCCAGTGTGGTCAGAAGATCGGAATTCAAACAGTCCAAACCTGTGTTTTGGTTCAAACTCAATGACATGAATTGTACGATGATGCCCAGGGAGGTAAACTCTCCGGCCCTGGTTCTGTCCTCGATCAGACCGAGTCCTCCTGCTTCCTGCTCAGATCAGGATGACTACGGTTAGTAAAGTCGTAGAGCTCCGGGGATCCTGCAAAGTTTTCATCTCGAGACGCGTAGAGCGGAGAAACGTGAGGCAAAAAGCAGGAAAGGCTTCACTGTCAGTGAAAAGAGTTAGAAGAAGCCCATCTGATCCCCTTAGTCTCAATGAAGTGGTGCTGAGGAGACAGTTCACCTCTTAACATTGAAGTCTTTCATCATTTTCACACCGTTCTAATGTAAACTTTGGTCTTCTTCCTGTTGAATTGCTGTGTCGGGGAAAGCGACCTGACGAGGCACTTTGTTGCTTTAAAAGCGTAATAAAGACAGAAAGAGTGAAACTAAAACTACTTCAGCTGTTTGTGTGTTAGGCCGGTAGAGGCCGAGGCAGCGAGAGACGCTCTCTCCCCGCTGGAGGCATTTAAAGAGTTAAATGTAATGAGATCCTGAAGCTATTAACAGTTTACAGAGATCTCCAACATCTGCTCCCAGCAGACCAGCAGCAGTTGTCTCCCTCCCTCCGTCCCCACTCACACACACACACACACAGACACACACACACACACACACACACACACACACACACACACACACACACACACACACACACACACACACACAGACACACACACACACACACGCACACACACAGACACACACACACACACACACACACACACACACTCACACACACACACACACACACACTCTCTCACACACACACACACACAGACACACACACACAGACACACACACACAGACACACACACACACACACACACACTCACACACACACACACACACTCACACACACACACACAGACACACACACACACACACACACACTCACACACACACACACATTCACAGACACACACACACACACACACACACACACTCATTCACACACACACACACACACACACACACACACACACACACTCATTCACACACACACACACACACACTCTCACACACACACACACACACACACACTCATTCACACACACACACACACACACACACACACACACACACACACACACACTCATTCACACACACACACACACACACTCTCACACACACACACACACACACACTCTCACACACACACACACACACACACTCACAGACACACACTCACACACACACACACACACACACTCACACACACTCTCACACACACACACTCTCACACACACTCTCACACACACTCTCACACTCTCACACACACACACACACACACACACACACACACACACACACACTCATTCACACACACACACACACACTCTCACACACACACACACTCATTCACACACACACACACACTCTCACACACACACACACACTCACACACACACCTACACACACACACACACACACACACACCTGTCACCAGCCCTCAGGACACTGAGTGTCTCCCTGACAGCAGCTTTTATCACGTTCGGTTCTCCAGATGATTTGCAGATGATAACGTTTGCGGCTGCATGTTTAGCAGCAAATGAATCTCAAGCTGTCCGATCACCGAGATCTAACGATCTAACGTGTCCTGTTTGTGTCGAAAGGACTCACCGTTAAGGAGCAAATAGAGATGCTTTTGTGGTGACTGGTGCAGCATTGTATATATATATATTAATATATATATATTAATGTATATATATATATACATTAATGTATATATATTAATGTATATATATTAATGTATATATATTAATATATATATATTAATGTATATATATATATACATTAATATATATATATTAATGTATATATATTAATGTATATATATTAATGTCAACGTAATCGAGCAAAGTTATCGTGAGGCGTTCAAATGACATCTTGTAAAATGTAGTTTTTGGTGAGAAACTTGAATAAATCCAGTTGTTTTAAGCCTTGAAACCTAAAATGTAATATAAATGCCGGTGTCACGGCCCCCCTCCTCACTGGACCTTCATGTTTATATGAACCTGTGTATTGTCTGAATAGATTAGTGTTGAATGCACAATAAAGAGGTATGTGTATACATGGCACTAGGCCCAGTTTAATATAAAACACAATGTTATACAATATATAGAGTCGGGGGTCCCGGCTCCATCTCTATCAGTTTGGGGGTCCTTGGTCCTGGGGGGTCCTTGGTCCCCTGGTCTACAGCCTGCACCTGTGGGATGTTACCTGTGTAATCAGAGAGCTGTAGCTGGCGATCCACAGTGAGGCTTTACTGCGTACGTGACGTCCCGTTGGCCTCGTGCTGTGTTGTGTCACTGTGAGCTGTGTACAGCTCAGCGGGTCGGGCCCGTGCTGTTGGTCCTCGTGGTGAAGTGTGTAGGTGTCCGTGTGTTAGTTGAGGTGCATGTTGGATTGATACTGTGACTGTTTTAATCAGGTCAAAGGTTAAGTTCACCTGAGTCACCTTATCTTAAAGCCACTGAACCCTACTCGACAGCTTCTTCTGCACACGACTATGAAACGTTGAAGCCACGCGTATCAGCAGCAAAGTCTCCAGAACAAATTCCTGCACCGTGATGGAGATGTGAGATCAGAGGTGGCAGTTATTGAGACGTCCTCACATGCCCCCCCCCCCCCCCCCCCCCTCTGGCCTGTCCCGGAGCCCTTTTAAAACCCAGTTAGCCATGTGGCCCTGTTGGCCTGGAGGGAGGTGAACCCTCTAGGTCACCCTCTATAGAATCAGGGTGCTGGGTGACCTGTTCTGGCTTCAGAGGGCTCGGGGGTAACAGCTTCACCCGTCCTCTGCTAACTCCGCCTCCAGCCTGCAAAACATTAGACGACTGTCCAGCACGGAACAAAGGAAGCTTAATGTCTTTGGTGCTCATTTAACAAAGTATATTTTTAAAACTCATCGTCTTTTTTTTCTTTTTAAAGCAGTTTTCTAGAAGATAATCCAGACGTTTGCACATTACCACCGAAAATCAAATGACTTTATCTCCACTGAAGTTGAGTGACGTGTCTAATGCCGTTACAACGTCGCTTCATTCCTAACATGGTTCTCCTTCAGGTCCTTTGTGCACATTACCCACAAATCACCTGTCAGTCAAGCGCCATGAGGAGCTGCATTCTGATTGGTGGTTCATGGCGTTGTAGTCTGATATGTTCTCTCCAGCAGACAGACGCCGGTCTGATCTGTGTACAGAGGCTTTTCTTACACAATCTCTTTGAGATCCATATTTTGCATTTCTTTAGTGAGTATTGGTGCAATAAGCTGTATGACACACAGCTATCCCTTACTTCAATGTTTCTGTGCTAACATGTGCTAACATGCTAACGACCATCATCGTACGGAACCATCACTGCTTTGTGTTAATGAAGAGCCTCAGAAAGAAGGATCACAAACAAACCGGCTGCAGATTGAACCGTCATCGAGCCGACAGACACGTGAACCACAGAACGCAGCAGTCGGTTGTCAGGACGGACCTTTCTTCATTCGGTCCGGCCGTGTCACCCCGCCTCACATCTGCCAGTGATGAGTTCATCATGCAGGACTGGGCATGTGGGGGGGCACCCTGAGTCCTGACAGCCTGACAATGGCCTTCTAAAGACTCTATTCCTTCAACAGGGTCCTCGAGGTGAAGCGTCTTCCTCTGACATCCGTAGTGAAATGACGAGATCGTTTATGATTTGACAGCCGTGGTTAATTTCCACTGAATGAATCGCGACCGTGTCGGATATTTGTAAGGTTTGGACAAGTGATGGGATGATTCTGTGTGTGTGTGTGTGTGTGTGTGTGTGTGTGTGTGTGTGTGTGTGTGTGTGTGTGTGTGACTTGCTAACTGAAGTGCCATCAGATCTGCACCAGTAAGAGGTGAACGTTACCGAGCATTAGGGTCCGTTACCCGCCGACACAGATGCCTCCTGACTTCAGGTTGAAAGTGTTGAAAGTGTTGAAAGTGTTGAAAGTGTTGAAAGTGTTGAAAGTGTTGAAAGTGTTGAAAGTGGCCTTTCAGAGGATGCACCGTGTTCTGCTTTGTTCCTTGAAGACATTTAAGAAGATTTCATCTTCCATAAAGTCCTGAAATTACTTTTCTTTTTGTAGATTATGAGGAAAATGTTTTCTTTGTGGATTTGATGTTGTTTCATTTGTGAAGGATATTTTGTCTTCGGGGTTTTGCAATATTATAACAGTGATATTTAAAAATGAAATGTTATTGTTATTATATTGTTTTGATAATATATTCAGATTCTATCTTCCGAGCGCTTCGTGAGTCGATTGAAATGCAACACAGAGAACTAAACGGTGCGTTTGTTGAAACTGAATAGGATGTGTGGCTCATTTGTAAAAAGGAAAATGAAATTCCAGCAGCGACATGCCGGAGCTTTGTGCGCCTTCCCAGACAAACCGTGGCGCTCGGAGCCTCCTCCATTATGGAGGCGCAGGGCCTAAAGGTCACAGGTCACCTCTCTATTGAGCCATCAGATGGAGGCGGGGAGAGATGGGCGTGTCGCCGACCTATTGAGTCTTTGAAAGCCATAGCCGATGCTGTTGTACGCTGCCACGTATGCTGGGAGGGATTGCATTGTGTTGGTGCTGAACCGCGGCAGCACAAGCGAGACAAAAGTTGACAATGTAATTATTGTTTGGCTTCGTGCAGGTCGCTCGGCGCTTCACTGATTCTTCAATCCCTGTTTTGACAGGTTTCCAAGGCAGCGCTCTTAAACGGGCTCCACACTGTTACTTTTTAAGACTTTAAGCACTTTACATCCTTGTTTTTCCAGTTGGGACTTTAACACGGCGGGTTGTGAGTCTCTGTAGGCCGCTTAGGAATTCATACACTTTGCAAGATTATTTTTGGGCTCTTTTTAATTTGAGAGCTTCCGCGGTCGTTCACCTTCCTCCGCTGTCGTTGTACACAAATGCACCAATGGGTCTGGAAACAGACGGATGATCCTGTTTATTAGTTTCTTCTGTCCTCTGGACTCTCGTCTTCTCCTCTATGTTGATGCATGTAGAGCCGCCGGCGCTGCCAGCGACCCTCAGGGCCGCTTCTATC
>JAVDOI010000071.1:513469-518469 GCA_032191485.1 Leptoclinus maculatus | reverse complement strand
GTCTGGCCTCCTCCCAACATAGAGGTCCTGTGGATGTCTGGCCTCCTCCTAACATAGAGGTTGTGTGGATGGCTGGCCTCCTCCTAACATAGAGGTTGTGTGGATGGCTGGCCTCCTCCTAACATAGAGGTTGTGTGGATGGCTGGCCTCCTCCTAACATAGAGGTCCTGTGGATGGCTGGCCTCCTCCTAACATAGAGGTCCTGTGGATGGCTGGCCTCCTCCTAACATAGAGGTTCTGTGGATGGCTGGCCTCCTCCCAACATAGAGGTTGTGTGGATGTCTGGCCTCCTCCTAACATAGAGGTCCTGTGGATGTCTGGCCTCCTCCCAACATAGAGGTTCTGTGGATGGCTGGCCTCCTCCCAACATGACGGTCCTGTGGATGTCTGGCCTCCTCCCAACATAGAGGTCCTGTGGATGTCTGGCCTCCTCCTAACATAGAGGTTCTGTGGATGTCTGGCCTCCTCCTAACATAGAGGTTGTGTGGATGTCTGGCCTCCTCCCAACATAGAGGTTCTGTGGATGTCTGGCCTCCTCCTAACATAGAGGTTCTGTGGATGTCTGGCCTCCTCCCAACATAGAGGTTCTGTGGATGGCTGGCCTCCTCCTAACATAGAGGTCCTGTGGATGTCTGGCCTCCTCCTAACATAGAGGTTCTGTGGATGTCTGGCCTCCTCCTAACATAGAGGTCCTGTGGATGTCTGGCCTCCTCCTAACATAGAGGTTCTGTGGATGTCTGGCCTCCTCCTAACATAGAGGTTCTGTGGATGTCTGGCCTCCTCCTAACATAGAGGTTCTGTGGATGTCTGGCCTCCTCCTAACATAGAGGTTGTGTGGATGTCTGGCCTCCTCCTAACATAGAGGTTCTGTGGATGTCTGGCCTCCTCCTAACATAGAGGTTCTGTGGATGTCTGGCCTCCTCCTAACATAGAGGTTGTGTGGATGTCTGGCCTCCTCCTAACATAGAGGTTCTGTGGATGTCTGGCCTCCTCCTAACATAGAGGTTCTGTGGATGGCTGGCCTCCTCCTAACATAGAGGTCCTGTGGATGTCTGGCCTCCTCCTAACATAGAGGTCCTGTGGATGTCTGGCCTCCTCCTAACATAGAGGTTCTGTGGATGTCTGGCCTCCTCCTAACATAGAGGTTGTGTGGATGTCTGGCCTCCTCCTAACATAGAGGTTCTGTGGATGTCTGGCCTCCTCCTAACATAGAGGTTCTGTGGATGTCTGGCCTCCTCCCAACATAGAGGTTCTGTGGATGTCTGGCCTCCTCCCAACATAGAGGTTCTGTGGATGGCTGGCCTCCTCCCAACATAGAGGTTGTGTGGATGTCTGGCCTCCTCCCTAACATAGAGGTTCTGTGGATGTCTGGCCTCCTCCTAACATAGAGGTTGTGTGGATGTCTGGCCTCCTCCTAACATAGAGGTCCTGTGGATGTCTGGCCTCCTCCTAACATAGAGGTTCTGTGGATGTCTGGCCTCCTCCCTAACACGCGTGGGGTTAAACGTTTGTGAAAACACGGAGCCCTCTCTGGGTCGGCACATTTTCCTACGCAGGTGATGCTGAGTGTTCCACCCTGAAAGGCCTCTTTGTTGACATCCCTCACTCCCCCGTCTCTTAGTGACTGACCTCTTTTCCGAGGAGTTCACTCAGAGCTCGTCTCGCGGCGTGTTTCCACTTAAGCCGCGGAGGTCGTCCCTCTTGGCCCCCGTGGAGACTCTGCCTGTCGATGCGTGGCGGGTTCCTCTGCTGCTCGCTCTGCCTCTTGAGCAGCTCCTGAATCTGTCAAGTTAGTATCTGTCTGCTGCTGCCATCCAGCCGCACCCGGTTTGAATTACTACGCAACATTTACCGCTGCAGCTCTCTCCGAGGATGGATTGCTGTCGACTGGCACCGTGGAACCACTGCATGCCCTCACTTAGTTTGTCCTGTCACTTTTAAAATCTGATCCAAAGTCTGCAGCAGACACCGAACCAGACGAGAGCAGTCGCAGTCATCCATCGAGACGTTCACCACCATGTCCAAGAGATCGTTTTCTGCTCATCAACCAGCAAACAGGTTCCAGCTGTATTACCGTGTTTGTTTAAAAAGGGGGTAAACAGCTCGGTAAACCTGGCGCTCTGTGATGTTTCATACCAGACGGATATCAAAGGAGCGAGCGAGGAGAGGAGGGTGTTCTCTGGACAGAGCGCTCGCTTGTTTCAGAGAGCCGCTGGTCTCCATTTCAGCTTCGGTTTGTGATTTAGTGATATTTTAAGTCCTGAGCTGTACGCATGAACCTGAGATGATAGCACGCTGTCACAAGTTGATATACAGGATAAGCACTCGTCTATCAGATAAACATGACACCTACCTCCCCCTGGGATTACTTGAGTATCCTCACAGTTTTAGATTTAGATGTGTTGTAATGACATCCTGACTGTTCTTTCCTCCCCCCCCCCCCCCCCCCCCCCCCCTTACACCAGTTGAGACACCAGCAGTGGAGTCTGGTGATGGAGAGCGCCGTGCCGTCAGACCGGGGAAACTACACCTGCGTGGTGCAGAACAAGTACGGCGCCATCACCCACACCTACCAGCTGGATGTGTTAGGTAAACCCACTGTGTGGACGGAGACATTAACATTATCTTCATGTCCTGCAGCATCGTTCCCACGCATGACTTGTGCTAACGACTCGGTGCGTTCCCTCTCAGAGCGTTCCCCCCACCGGCCCATCCTCCAGGCGGGCCTGCCAGCCAATCAGACGGTGGTGCTGGGCAGCGACGTGGAGTTCCACTGTAAGGTCTACAGCGACGCCCAGCCGCACATCCAGTGGCTGAAGCACATCGAGGTCAACGGCAGCCGCTACGGCACCGACGGCGTTCCCTACGTCAACATCCTGAAGGTGGGTCACGTCTCTAACGAGTCTTGTTTAGTGAGTTTGTACCACAGGCTCTTTACTACGGCAGCATCATTAACCTCATTATACTTCTGTAAAGCACCGATAATAATAAAAAAGAATAACTTCATTCAATACTGAGATGGAGTTCAAAGAGCTTTACAAGAAAATAGAATGCAACACATGCAGAAAGACAATAAAAAGACAAAGGACGCTAAAATACATCAGTGTAATTAACAACAGAGATCATTGAGAATGAAAGATTTATTTAAAAATGAATAAATGACATTAATTATAGGCCAAGATCAGCTGCTGGTCCTCACAGAGCCGTGTCTCTGTGTATTCCATCATATTTATAAACAGCTGTGATATAATTGTGTGTATTTAAAACAACCCGTCTGTAGAAGATCTGAGAGCTCATGAAGAGCTTTAAACAGAAGAACCAGGACCGGCTCTCTCGTCCTGGTTTGGGTTAAACGTCCGGCAGCACAGTTCTGAAGCAGTCGAGTACAAAGAGCATTACAATAATGTAATGTGTAATAAAAGAGTATGTTGTGTAGCGTCGTTATGTTGGACAGGAGATGATGCGTCTCCATCAGTCATGTGTGACTTTAGTAATTAAAGGTGGATTTGTGTTGCTGTTATAAGAAAGTCTATAACTGATGTTATTACGTCCACAGGCCTGACACGCACACACCTCCCTGAACTTATTGAATGTTCCAACAAATAACAGACAAGAACAAATGGAGAGATCGGAGAAAACAATAATATATGAGAAGAGCATGAATCCACCTTAAAGGTCATATTTTACCTGCTACACTGGCAGCTTTGATTCATTGATGACGGCTCGACGTGTTTACATCGAGTAACACACGAGACTGTGAACATCTCGGTATTCGTTCATTACTGATGTTCTGATTCGTGTTGTTGGTTCAAACTGCTCCGATGTTTTAGTCTGAAATGCTGGTGAAATAAGGGTTGAACACATGGAGCGGGGAGGCGTCAGATAGTCTTCGGAGTAACTCCTGGAGGTCTCATCACCTCCCCGGGCAGCCTGGTGCAGGAGGACAACACCCTGAACCCTCTGTGAGGCGTGTGAGGGAGAGGAAGACACCAAGGAGGCCTTTTCTTTCTGATTCAGCCTCGTCTTTCTCTCTGCCTCTAGCGAGAGCGAGGGAGTCAAACAAACATCTGGTTTGGACTAAGTTAACTGCCGTGGTGGCAGCAGCGCAGGGAGAGACTCTGTTTAACCGCCGCTGCCGTCAGATGTGCTGCGTCGCGTGGTTTGAGGAGGAGGAGGAGGGAGGAGAGGAGAGAGGAAAGAGGGAAGAGGCACCCAAAAAAGCCATGGAAAAAATGAGTGGAGGAACACAAGGAAGGGCAAAGTCAGCAGGGAGAATGTGTGACCGAGTGGTGGGTAAAGATGGAGGGCGAGAGGCTTCAAGTATGAGTGGGAGGGGGAGAGAGAGAGAGAGAGAGGGAGACAAACGGAGGGAAGGACAAAGAAATAAGAGGACGGAGAGACGGAAGAAAAGATAAGCTAACATTGCTGGCTTCATCTAGTTCTTGAAGTGATGGATTTGAGGCTTTCAGACTCAGTGTTACTTTATTCAGCGCTGAGTTGAAACATGATGACATCATCACGGTAGAGTCCTCTCCTTGATTAATAACCTTCGTGATGGATCCTGTAACGAGCTTCATCATCTTCTTTATATCGTTTATCAGGTAGAAAATAGAATGTTTTCATTCTAATCATATTTTATGATTTATTAAACAGCCATTAAAGGTTTATTAGTGTTGTAAGATCTCCGTCTGTTGAACCTTCAGCGTGCTGCAGCGTTTCACTTAACGACGTTTCATTCGATGTTTCGAGATCCGATCACTTTTACGGAAAAGTGTCTAAAAAAAACGAGACCCATGTGTACATTTAAGTAACGGTGCACGTCTAATATAGAGTGAGAGAAAGAGAAAAGGAGGGAGAGACGGGGAGAAAGACAGGCCAAGAGAAAGAGAGGGGGGGGGGGGGCCCAGACCGCGGCTCCACGCTCTATTTTTGACGACTACCACATAATTGAAACAGTGTTTACTGAGATCTCTGTGTGCCTCTCCCTCCCTCCCTCCCTC
>JAVDOI010000071.1:399449-511949 GCA_032191485.1 Leptoclinus maculatus | reverse complement strand
GTATCGTACAGTGCCACTTTGTCTTCCTTACAGATCAATAACAAAGCACACGCACACGCACACGCACACACACGCACACGCACACACGCACACACACACACACACACACACACACACACACACACACACACACACACAGCGGTATTGATTTCCCCGGGAGTGCATTCTCCAGCTGTATTAATGTGCTTTCATATGAAAGCATGCAGCAGGCCTCTGATTGATGACTGGGTCTGGATGTCCCTGTTCATTACTGAGGCCTGGGGATGGAGCGTCGCCCCGGTGAAGGGATCTGCTTTGCTTTGGCGTTAACGCTGGTTTAATTTAAACTCGCATGTTGCAGCAGCAACCGAGAGAAAACTCTAACGCTGCATCTCAAACCCTTTACTTCCGTTAGTACACGTGTACGCAGCACTCTGTGTTGGAGTCTCCTTTGTGCTGCATAGACAACATGGCGACCATTAAGGCCTGCAAAGTGTCTCAGGACTCTGAACACACTTCACACACTCAAAATATCAACTATAAGTTCAGAAGTATCACATTTGAGACGCAGCATAACTGGCAAGAAAAATGTCCATTTTATCAAGTCGCTTATCAAGACTATTACTGAGCACTAAAGCTCTGGTTTCTTAGAATAAGTGACAACATCTGATATTCCATAAATATTAAGTATAATTCAACATACTTGACGTATGTTCTACTTTAGTGACGTCGTCTTGAAGGAAGGCTGTAGAGGCGTCAACGAGCTGAACCTTCACTAGTCCAGTCACAGTGCAGCTGACTGGTGAGGAGGTTCTGGGTTTAGATTGAACCAGCAGGCTTCGCAGCGCGGTGACGGTGATGCTTTGGGTGTTTTCAGGTGTCAGCAGAAGGAAATCCCTCCTTTAAACCCTCACTGCTGTCCTTTCCTACAGGGTGTATTTGGTGTTTCCTCTGAGGAGCTTCTGGGCTCATGATATCTCTTCTCTCTCTTTATTTCCTCCCTCCATCTATTCCCCCTCTCATCCTCCACAGACGGCCGGTATTAACACTACAGATAAGGAGCTAGAGGTTCTCTTCTTGACCAATGTGTCTTTTGAGGATGCGGGCGAGTACACTTGTCTGGCAGGGAACTCTATCGGCTATGCTTACCACTCTGCCTGGCTGACGGTCGTTCCAGGTATATGTCTCTTTTCTCCGCCGGTCTTTGGACTCTTTGGTCCATTTCCATTTCCAAACTATGATTGCAACTGTACCATATTGTTTCTTTGTCTTTTTGCTCAGTAGCACAATCTTTACGGTTCCTTTTCAAACCTAATTACATAGATTGTTACGTGTCGACACCTTTTAAGTGCGCTGCAACTGCGTCATCTCTCCTTTAATTGGACGAGCCGAACATGCAGTCTAGCCTCCATTGAACGAGGTTTTTGAATCAAAGCAGATCGTCTGTTTAAATGTCTCAAGGCTACGATTTAACCACAATAATGACCTCCCTGAGGACGAGCATGTCACAGGTGCAATGACCTGCTGCAGGATGATGTGTTTCTATAGATGTTATTCCATCTGCTCAGGTGAAACGTGCTACTGAGCAAAGCTTCTGGTGAACGATGTGGTAATGATCACGTTTCTTGTGTTTCAAGCTGACAGTGTGTGTGTGTGACCTCCTCGTTCCACAGCAGTGAGCCCGGAGAAGGAGGACTACTACGCCGACATCCTCATCTACGTGACGGGCTGCGTGCTCTTCATCCTCGCCGTGGTCATCGTCGTCCTTTGCCGCATGAGGATGACGACGCAGAAGACGCTGCCCACGCCGCCCGTGCAGAAACTGTCAAAGTTCCCGCTCAAGAGACAGGTAACAGAAAGTAGATACAAGATTCCTATGAGCACTTCCCCCTCTTCCTCTCTCTCCCTGTCGGTTTAGTCTGAGCTGTTAGCTGTTAGCCGTTAGCTGTTAGCCGTTAGCCGTTAGCTGTTAGCTGTTAGCTGTTAGCTGTTAGCCGTTAGCCGTTAGCCGTTAGCTAAAACATCATATGACAAGAAAACAGAATACACTAACCTGTAATCCACGAGGGTCAGAATTTAGAATACTTTGAACAACTGAACAGTTATTATGAAGAACCCTGAGTTAGTAAAGTAAAGTCATTCTGAGAAACCTGAGAGCTGCATTTACAATATCTGTCTCTTTAAACTTCAAAAGAATAATTTCTCTCCGGGTCGGACTCACGCGAGCTACGAGTGTAAATAAAGCTGTTATTGTGCGTCTATCTGTCGCGGATCTCTGACGTGGTGCGGACGCTGGTGACACGTGTTCACTGACTCAGCTCGGGGATGTTCATGCCCTCCTGTGACTGTCAGTGTTCGTTTTAGATTTCACTCTGTGTAACAGCTGCATCGCTGCAGTCTGCTCAGCGCTTCAGTCATCGTCTCTCAGGGTCAAGGTCCGAGTCAAACCCAAGACCAGGTCATCACGCAATGCAGACCAGGACGAGACAGAACCAGTCTCACTGAAAACAATTAAAGGAATAGTCCGACACTTTGGGGAATTTGCTTGTTGTCTTTCTTCCCAAGATGAGAAGATTCATACCAACATGTGTCTACTGAACATGAAGCTGTGGAAACAAACATTTCTTTAGAAGTTTGGTTTGTAGATGAAGTGGTAGGAAGCTTCAGGAGGGTTGTGCTCTCTCGACGTGTAGGAAGAAACATTTGAGTCGACATCAATCATCGACCAGGACGTTTCCCTCTCCACACTAATGAGCAGAGCTTCACCCTCATCTTCTCCTAGGGTTAGGGTTAGGGTTCACTCCCCGTTACTCTCATCTCTCAAAAAGTAAAGTCATTCCACATTTGTGAAATGCACAGCGGATACAAAGGTCATGTGACGATGTGACGATGTGACGATGTGACGATGTGACGATGTGACGATGTGACAATGTGACGATGTGACGATGTGATGATGTGATGTGATGATGTGATGTGACGATGTGACGATGTGACGATGTGACGATGTGATGATGTGTGCTTTCACTGTGCAGCTCCGTGATTGAAGGATTGTGCTCCTCAAAATGCAAAATGATGCATTAAGAAAATAAAACTATTACTTTAAAGTCACACTGAAACAAACATAATATATGTAAAGGTTGTCAGATCTAGTATTTCTGTGATTAGTCCTCGTCAGGTTATAGTCGGTAGAAAGATGCTCTGCTTGTAGGGTTAGGGTTAGTCTCTGTCTCTGTTCTCTTCATGCTCTTATAAGGTCGTGCAGAGAAAGATCTTATTGCATTTTTCTGTAATCTTTGCTTCGTTTTTGTAAAGCTAATCTCCCGGTTCTCTCCTTTCTTTTTCATAACTCTGAGTAAATCTCCCATAAAGCCTCCGGCATGTTCTATCAAATATGACTCTTCATGCCTCTGACATTGTGGTCGGGGCTGAGTTTTTGTTTTTTTGTTTTTTCAAGCTTCACAGCATTTGTTCTCATTTTCCTGCGGTGGAGAAGTTTAGGAGGGAAGTCTGGTAAGTGGACATGTTAGTTTGAGGACCCCACCTGAAGGGGGGGGGGGCTGGCAGACACAAACAGATCCATCACAAGCGGGACCGGAGCCACCGGCTCCCCCGCAGCAGCCAGATCGATGGTGGGAGGACGTCGAGCCGGCGGGGCTCTGGCGTCTGGAGACGGAGCTCGCTGATGGATAGAGACGTCCGCCCCACCTCGCCACGCGCTCGCTCCACCTCTGTTCCCTCCTTCATTCGTCTTCGTTACCGTCTGTGCGCAGCCACAGGCCGGCTGTTTGTACAAGTCACAGAGAGAAACTCGGTCCTGAGGCGTGTGATGTTTGCAGTCTGTCGCTGCCAAAAAACCTTCCATCTTGAAGTTATTCAGTCATTTATGTAATCCTGAAATGTTGTTTTTACACCAGGAGGTTCAATCCCAGGTTAACGGGGAAATATTCATACCCAACACAGCTCCACAAAGCAGAGCTTCAAACATGTGCAGCCTCCACATTTCAAATCAATTAGACTGACGAGTGAAGAAACAAACCTGTCAATGAGATGAGTTTCAAGATGAACTGAAAATGTTCTGTCTTCTGATAAATAAGTGAATGTGTGCGTTAGATAGTGGTGTTGTGTTTCCTCTCTGTCCTCCTGCTAGTACCACACATCACCTCGTCCTTCTTCAGAGTCTATAACAGTTTATTTATCACCCAAGCAGGTGTCCTTGGATTCTAACTCCTCCATGAACTCCAACACCCCGTTGGTGCGGATCGCCCGCCTGTCATCCAGCGACGGGCCGATGCTGGCCAACGTCTCGGAGCTGGAGCTGCCCTCCGACCCCAAATGGGAGTTTCCTCGGACACGGTGAGAAAAATACCTCCGCGGCTCCACATCCATCATTGTTGTCTAAATGCCCGTCGGAGGCAGAACGTGGTGCGCTGTGGCTGTTTATCTTCACGCTGCCGAGCAACATATTTCAGAGTTGACAGATGCTGCGCTCTCGTCAATACAGCGAGGTCACGATGACACCTTCCCTCCGTGTTTATTGTACAATCACATCAGTCTCATTCAACTCTGTAGAGAGAAGGAAATAAGCCCTCCGCACTGCTCGCTTGTGTTGCAGGCTGACTCTGGGGAAACCTCTGGGCGAGGGCTGCTTCGGTCAGGTGGTGATGGCCGAGGCCATCGGCATCGACAAGGAGAAGCCCAACAAGCCTCTCGACGTCGCCGTGAAGATGCTGAAAGGTGAGCGATTGTTGTGGGCGTGGCTTCACGAATGAATACACAACCTTGACTGTAGCAGCGTTTACATTCGCATGTTTTTATGCACATATTAGGAAAGATGTATGGAAACGGCTCTGCTTCTGTCAAAGGAAGAGGTGATGAATGACGACTACATTCAGACGTAGACGCATAACTCACATGACTGATGAGCTGTTAAATATATATACGTATTTATATTGTCTTCGTCTTGGGACAATATGAAACATGAACAATAGTCATGTGCTGACCATGAAGACCTCCATTGTTCTCCTTCTTCTTCTTCTGTGTTTACTGGCGGCTTACAGCCACGCGTAGCCTAACTACGCTGGAGCTAACTTTCTCCTTTCTCTCTTGTGTTTGTCTCAGATGACGCCACGGATAAAGATCTGTCAGACCTGGTGTCAGAGATGGAGATGATGAAGATGATTGGAAAACACAAAAACATTATCAACCTGCTCGGAGCGTGCACGCAGGACGGTGAGTCCTCGGTGCATCGGGGAGGAGATGATCAATCCACGTTAGACTGAGCCTCTTAAGTGACTCTCCGCTCTGTGTCGCAGGTCCTCTGTACGTCCTGGTGGAGTACGCCTCCAAAGGCAACCTGAGGGAGTACCTGCGGGCGCGGCGGCCGCCGGGCATGGACTACTCGTTCGACACCTGTAAAATCCCAGACGAGCAGCTCACCTTCAAAGACCTGGTGTCCTGCGCCTACCAGGTCGCCCGAGGCATGGAGTACCTCGCCTCGCAGAAGGTCAGCGTCACTAAAACTCATGTGATGCTGTGTCATTGAGTGTGTGTGTGTGTGTGTCGTTTGTTGTGTCGACGTGTGCGTGATGCCTTTGTGCTTCTTCCCTCAGTGTATCCACAGAGACTTGGCAGCCAGAAACGTCCTCGTGACAGAGGACAACGTTATGAAGATCGCCGACTTCGGTCTCGCCAGAGATGTGCACAACATAGACTACTACAAGAAGACCACCAACGTGAGTCTCGTCCCCTCAGAGATAAAGTGCTGATCATTGTAGGCCTGAACGTTGATAAAGAGACGGGATCGTGAGAGCGGGGGCCACTTTGCCCAGCGTTCGATATTCTACAGCAAAGATTCTTCCATCCTGCAAAACGTAATGATGTGTTAGAATACTTTATAGTGAGAAGAGAAACAAAGCAGGTAGAGACGGGAACAGGACAGACAGCAGACACGAGCTGACGTTCACCGATCTTTAACACGCTTGTTGACTTTGGATTGAAGGTACTTATGATGGCTCGTGAGGAGACAGGCTAGCCAAAGTTCAAGGTGTGATTACAGCCTCGGAGGGACCAGACTGTGTGTTCGGGTCTCTGTTTTTCTGTCTGCTCGGTACAGAGCGGTTCTGCTGACCAAAGCGGTTCTGCCTCTGTTGTTGCAGGGTCGTCTGCCCGTGAAATGGATGGCTCCGGAGGCTCTGTTCGACCGGGTCTACACGCACCAGAGCGACGTGTGAGTATTGCACAAACCAACCGTCGCATGCCGACTGTCCGCTCATGTGGAGCCGTCCGCACACCGGCAGGAATCCGGGTGTTGAAATGTCGTGACTGAGCGCGTTAGCATCAAACGCAGAGCGTGTGCGTGTGAATATGGAATCATAGCGTTCCCCTTCCAAACATCTCCCGCTCGCTGTCACCCCGCGCTCTCTCCATAATCCTGAGCTTCTTCTGTCTCGGTGGCTCCGCATTCCTTCTTTAATCTTCCCAAATGTGCCATCAGAGAGAGACAGAAACACAGCAGAGCGTCCACAACCTGCTGCTTGGTCCCAGAGCAGGAGACGAGAGGGTCGGTGGGTTTATGGCGTTTTATGAGCGTAGATCCACTTCGCCACAGAACGGGAGGCGATAAGAGGGTCAGAGGATTCAAACGACCTGCGTTCAGGGGAAGGAAGGCGAGTTTAGGAGGTCACAAAGTCAATCTGTGTTGTGGTAGTTTAACCCCCCCCCCCCCCCCCCCCCCCTCTAAACTCCCCCACCCACAGACAGACGCTGTGTCCCCAGCACTGCCATCCAAGCCAAACACGGGCCCCTGTCAACACGGGCTCGCCGTGTAATTACAGCAGACTGGGAACCAGCCGAGAGGAGAATCAGCCGCTCTGTTATTTCAGCAGGTCTGGATTACAGAGTCGTCCTCCCGCCAAACCTCCTCCTCCTCCTCCTCCTCCTCCTCCTCCTCCTCCTCCTCCCTTTATACAGTAGTCGCTCTGCAGCCAGTTTACTCTCACACACCTCGGGGGACTCTGACTTCTGACCTGTGATGGTTTTTACTGAAGCGCGTTATGCGGGAGACGATTAGAGCGCTAAATCAAATCTGTCACAAACAGCAAGAAACCAGGAGTGAATATGAGGAAACCTTTGTGTGCAGCAGCTCTCAGGGCACCACCGGCTCACACAGCGCTCCAAACATCTACAGCCCTGAAGGCACCACCGGCTCACACAGCGCTCCAAACATCTACAGCCCTGAAGGCACCACCGGCTCACACAGCGCTCCAAACATCTACAGCCCTGAAGGCACCACCGGCTCACACAGCGCTCCAAACATCTACAGCTCTAGTGTAGCTAGCACGGACAAATCAAGCGCCTCAAAAATGGATCACATGACATTTTTGAGTGGTACTTTATTAAAAGTAGAGACTCATTGTGAAGCAGTTTCAAAGGATGCTGACGTTGATGTTCTTATTAAACTGATGATACAAAGCAGCTGATATGCTGCTGACGTCCTTCCAGCTGTGTACGTCTGATACATCTCTTCCTTTGTGTTGTTGAGCTCCATTGTTGTCCAAAAACTATTAAAAACACATCAATGAGCCGACATGTTCCCTCATTACCATGAACACACACACCGACCTGCTATATGTATCAATCCGCCGCTGAAAATAGTCCCCAACAAGTGCTCGATTTGATCTCGTTTGAGTAACGTTTGCTTAAAACTACAGTGACGGGCTTTCTAAGGGAAATAATCGACTATAATAATAGATGTTTTTAAATAAAACTATATATTTGTGACCCATCTTTTAAAGATTTAGTGTGTTTCCTCCGTAGGAACTCGTCTCCTTGTCTGGCTTGAGGGACGAGTTGTTGATTTTTTACAAATATTGACTGACTGCCCCGGACAATAAGTGTCAAATAGATTTTTACATTAAATTCATCGGTTTATCCGGCGAACACAAACCTCTGGACTGCTTCAGGCCATGAGTGCTGTTTAACCTCTTGTGTGTGTGTGTGTGTGTGTGTGTGTGTGTGTGTGTGTGTGTGTGTGTGTGTGTGTGTGTGTGTGTGTGTGTGTGTGTGTGTGTGTGTGTGTGTGTGTGTGTGTCCGTGTCCAGCTGGTCCTATGGGGTGTTGTTGTGGGAGATCTTCACACTGGGAGGCTCGCCGTATCCAGGAATCCCAGTAGAAGAACTCTTTAAGCTGCTGAAGGAGGGACATCGGATGGACAAACCTGCCAACTGCACCCATGAACTGTAGGTGTCTCTGAATTATTACTTATATAATATCATTTTAGCAGGAGGCCGTTACTGACCTAAAGACACGATAGTCTGGAGCGTTGGTACGTCCGTCGGATGCCGTGAGGTGGTAGATAGACTACGAGGATGTGACGTGATGTTGACGGGGCTACATTTCACAATTCAGTTGATTATATTATATTATATTATATTATATTATATTATATTTCTCTCAAATTGAAAGTTGCACAAAAACCTCCACAATCCCAAACGTATAAAGGCTCTTCATATAATCTAGCTTCATGCATTCTGTATTCATATTCAGTTACATTTCATTTACAAGTAACAACTTGACGTCAAAAAGTTGTAAAAATCTGGTTTAAAAAAGATCAAAAACACATATTTAATTTTGAAAAGGCTTTAGTTCAGCCGGTTTTCTGCTCCGTCCTGTGGTCGTAAGATGTCCTCCATTACTGTCAACTGTGGTGAACAGTGTCTTCTTGCAGCTGGAAACTCAGCAAAAGAAACTGAAAACTGTTGAAAACCAACGATGATGAGCCCTTTAACTGTAGCTTTAATTACAGAGAAGCAGCATCCAGCTGCAGATCAAGTAGACCAGCACCACTGGAAACAGTCCATCTGAGATCTGAGAGTCTTTATGGTTCATTCTAATGGATGAGATGCAGAGAAACTAAACCTTGATGTGGGCGTTTCAGGTACATGATCATGAGGGAGTGCTGGCACGCCGTGCCGTCACAAAGGCCGACCTTCAGACAGCTGGTAGAAGATCACGACCGGGTTTTATCAATGACCTCCACCGATGTAAGTCTCCCCGCACAGCTGCTCACTCACAACATGGAAACACAACAACGTTACCTTCAGTTTCACCTTGGACCACTGGAACCTTCCACTTCATGAAGCACATTTAGATGTTACTTCATCCTCTGTGATGGCTCACGATGCTCCGTGAAACACAATATACGAGTTCAATCACAAGTGGAATTTAAGTCAATTCCTTCCAATTGCTTCAGCAATCTCAAAAACAAAACAACCACATTCCTTGGAAACGTTTTTACCAACAAAAATATGTTTTGTTATCTCAACAAACATCTCCTGCTAGCGACTACAACATGCTAACAGTCAGAAGATGAGTCGTGGAAAATATTTTACAGGAAGTGAAAAGACAGGGATTTTGATCAGGTGGAAACCTTCGGGTCTAAAACGTGAAACCAATGAAGTAGTTCCTTAAAGCTGCATTCTCTCTAGTGTCCACCAGGGGGCGACTCCTCTGGTTCTATAGAAGTCTATGAGAAAATGACTCTACTTCTCTCTTGATTTATTACCTCAGTAAACATTGTAAACATGAGTTTATGGTCTCAATCTCTAGTTTCAAGTCTTCTTCAATACAGCATGATGTTCATTTAGTACATTATGGTCCATTTAGAGTCAAACAGACCATAAAGCAGGGGATGCTTTAAGACAAAAAGCCAAAATCGAGGCTTCTGCAAACCGTCACAATCCACTTCTTCTGTGATTTTGATATAAAAACACAAACATTTTTGACATAAACATACATTTAGTACATAACCAGACAACCATTAAAACAGGGATGCCAGATTAGAAGTTGATTTTATTTTGAATGTCTCTAAAATGGTTTTAATGTATTTTCACAAGTTAAATCAACGATTACAATGGAAGATAATGTACAGATCTATTTATAACCTCCACCATCAACACATAAAACAATATTTGCAAATTAAGAAATACAATCATAAAGTCTCTTTTAAACATCTTCTGTTGAACAAACGTATAAACATAACAAATAGAAGTGATAACACAGTAAAACTATATAATTCTTCACTTATTTACCGCAGAAGGAATTTGACTGTGACACCGGAGTCTAACCTTTGACCCCTCCTCTGACAGGAGTACCTGGACCTGGCGGTGCCCTTCGAGCAGTACTCGCCCACCTGTCAGGACTCCAACAGCACCTGCTCCTCAGGGGACGACTCGGTGTTCGCCCACGACCCGCTGCCCGAGGAGCCCTGTCTTCCCAAACAGCTTCCCAGTAACGGGGTGATTAGGACATAAAACCTGAGCTGGGGGGGGGGGGAGGGTTGGACATGAACCTCCCCTCACAGTCTGCGATTCATAAAACACCTCTCAGTGACTCCTCAAGATATGGAAATGAAAACTCAGCATGCAATACTTCCACAGTGCTTCAGCTCTTCAATTCGTCTTAAACTCTCAGTCGAAATCCTCTTCGACTGGGTTTCTTCCTCCTCCTCCTCCTCCTCCTCCTCCCCAAGAGACTCTTGAAACATTGAAGGATTATTTTTTGCCGTTGAACCATGTTTGTGTTCTTCTTTTCAGAAATGAAATTATATTTTTGTACTCGGGCCAGTCTTTTTGTTACGGACAATCTTTGGGGTGAAACCATTCCGTGCCTACTGGGATGAAAACGTCCTGAGACTGAGACGAAGGAGACGAGAGGAGGGACCGGAGGGCATCGGTCAGTGACTGGTTGGCGGTCCTCAGATTTCTATCCTCTCGTCTGCACCGAGCCCTTAGATCCAGATGAAAGTGTGCGATCTAAAAGAGGATCCGTTACCAGCAAAGCCAGAATCAACTCGATGATGGGACTCGTTCTTCCGAAGACACTCTGTAACTTTTCTCTCACAGAAGACGCTCAGCGACAGAGAGGATTACGTGAGCGTTCCAATGCGTTTGTACGCCATCGTCACGTTTTAGCATCCCGAAAAAAAAAACACGTTTCTTTGATAATCATGGAACGAATTTCCTCATCAAGTGTGAGGCGAAGGTTCAGGGCCATTCAGTCATTAGTACACGGTTCAGAGTGTTGATGTATCGAGAAAATGATTTATTGTAAATATATAAATGCAAATATGTATCATATTGCTGTTCACAGCCACGTACTTATAAAAGTATTGTTTTAGGATGGAAGCATTGCAATCTAGAAGACACTGTCATGAAAGTGTGAAACATTTAATCGTTTAAAGTGATACAGAAAAGATTTATTTGAATAATTAACATGTATATTTGTAAAGATATTTATAGAGTTAACATGTGGTTCTTAAGTTCGGTCTAGTTTAGGATGTTAGTACTGTACGCAAAGAGTTTTATTTCAACTGTTTTTGTAACTTATTTTACAGAAGAACTGCGACGTTGTTCTTCACAGATCCATCTTCTGTTTGTTTTAAACGGTTTAAAGAGAGAACGTATGACGGACGGTGATCTTTGAGAGCGAGCGGTTCGACCGCTGGACTCGTGGAGCTGAAGCTGGATGTTTCCGTTGAGTTCAAATTCTGGTTTAGAAAAGTTGACGTTTGCAATATCAAAGCAACGATTAACTCTTGCTGGGCAAGAAGTAGCAGCGCTAGAGATGTGAACAGAGAGACATCAACAACTAGCTGTGAATCATTAAGAGCCTTCAGAGAACCTTTCACTGCTCAGTCTGTACACAACTACATCTCCCAGAATGCTTTTCAGAAGTGATTAAGGAAGATGCTCAAACTTGCAGCATTCAGAAAAATGTGAAAACATGCAAGTAGACGAATGTTAAGAGCAAACGGAGAAAACTGAACTAAAACTGCAATGCATGTTGGGGTTTTAAGTCAAGTAAAGAAACCGCTCCTCAACAACAATCGTGCATAATTGTTGAATGTCAGAGTTCTAAAGTCGAGAAAGAAGGTCACAAACTTCTGACATGTACCGTTAATATAAGAATACATTAAAAACACACAAAGAACCACGATGTGGTTAAACTGTGTTAAAGCATTTTGAGGTGGATATCTGCTCTGAAGGCTTCCAACTCAAAGGTCACAGGGTCGATGCTAACAAGCTGCGTGCACTGTCAAAGTGCCCTTGAGCAAGACACTCGGATAATAAAGCATCAGCTTGGAGGCAGAAGTTTAAAGCTGTTATGTCCTTTTGTTATCGCTGCTCTATAGTATTAATACTGAAATGAAGGCATGCTGCGACTTACAAGTCACACAGCAAATAAATACAAATATACAGTATATATATCGGTTCGTTAGAGGAGACTCTGAAGTCTGTGCTGGATCCTTAGCTTAGTTTGCAAAACAAAAGTGCCAAATTAGTCTTAGTCTATTTGACGAGTTCTCCAGATCTGTGAACCAAACACTGCACCTGAATGTAGGCGGGCGGAGGTTACACGTGCAGGGAAGGATCCTGGGATCATGGGATGGATATCTCTGGATATCTCCCCTAATGCAGTCGTCTCTCCAGCTGAAAGGTTATACAGAAGTTTATCCAGAGTCTGTTTTTAGCAAAGTCACAGAAAGGGAAGCGGAATGTAAAGGTTCAGGAACACGACCGGTGGTAACACTTCACAGTGCAACGGCCTTATTCCAGCGTGTGAATCAAGACTTTTATTCACTTCATGAACCCCCCCAATATTTAAAGTACTTAAAAGAGTGAACATTGTATTTAATTCTATTGATACACTGGGAGATTTTTCATGTTTTTTAGCACTACATTGTTTACTTTGTCATCAGTTTATGAAACGAGGCCTTTGTAAAGTGGAAGGTTACACCAACTTATTGCTATTTCGGTTTTAAGTACAGTTTTGCAGTTTTTGGCCCTGAATCTATGAAGTGCCTGGAAATATTTAGCGAACTAAAAGGAGATTAATTGATTGATTTTGATCACGTTTTTGAATGTATAATTGCAACAAAATAAAATTTGATAAAAGAAGCCGTTCTCACTCGCAGCAGGCTGTGTCAGTAAAAGCTTTTACAGACACTTGTGTAAAGGTTGGATGATCTAATGAAACGTGTTTTATTTATTCTTCCATGCTGGGTAAAAGCTTTCCCTATGGTGAGAGTATTGTTATTCACAACTATCTGCTTTTCAGTGTTGTTTTTCATTAAAGAGCCAGAACATCATGATGATGATGATGAGTCATTTTACTCGATGCTGATTCGCCCCATCAGGCTCCGCTCCTGGTTTAATTATCCTTTCTTTATATTGTTATTGGGATGCCCTCCCTGGCCTTTTTCTCTGCATCCTTGTCGATATGCTTCACTCAGATTCTCACTTTTTAAGAGTTTATGTTGTTTTTAACGTCTGGATATCCATAATAGAGGAAAGAAAGGCAAAAAAGAGCTGAATTTATTGACTTTCCTTCAGGTTTTTAAGTATTAAACTGATCTGTCAATTTGCTGATACATTTCATTGCTTCTCCAAAATATCAACTTTTCTCGAGCTGAGACAAACTGACGTGTGTTTAGCTTCCTGACGTGTGTTTAGCTTCCTGACGTTAGCTTCCTGACGTGTGTTTAGCTTCCTGACGTGTGTTTAGCTTCCTGACGTTAGCTTCCTGACGTGTGTTTAGCTTCCTGACGTGTGTTTAGCTTCCTGACGTTAGCTTCCTGACGTGTGTTTAGCTTCCTGACGTGTGTTTAGCTTCCTGACGTTAGCTTCCTGGCGTGTGTTTAGCTTCCTTACGTGTGTTTTTAGACCCAATGTGTGTTCTAAAGGCAAACTGCAATTTCTATTTTACAAATGTTATGTTTACAAAATTAAGGAAATACAGTATAATCTAAAGTAGGGTTTTGTACAGGAGACTTGTAAACGTACATAAACCTGCTTAGAAATCATGACCAAAGACCCGTGTAACTCCAGAACTTGCTTAAAAAGTTCGTTTTTTTCAGTATCGCAGTAATACCAAGATAGTTTTCGGTACATCCATGGGTACATTGCTAATTCTGGATACTTTCAATTGTGACAATTTGCCAAAATTTGAAGAAAAAACAATAAAAAGCTTCATTAAGCTTTATTAAAAAACATAAATCTTGACTTTCAGTGTCCCTTAATAGTCTTGATCTAAAATCCTTGGGGAAACTGAACACTAATTTCATATTGAACAGTATTTGTATCAGCAAAATGTCCTCAGCTCTAATGCCTTGAAAACAAGAGACAGATGTGCGCTGCTCAACAGAACATGTTGGATGAATAAACAGCAGGGAGGGACTCGTACTGTATGTACAGTCACACATCAGCCTTTAACCGTCGTCTCCACTCTGACTGACTTATTTATTCTCTTTTCTGCAACAAAAAGAAAACCAGGATTGAAGATGGCCCGGGGGGAGAGGGGGGAGAGATACACAGCTTTCCTTCCAGCGATATCAAAACTATACATATTGCTCACGTTTTAGTTTGTTTTCTTTGATGTTCCAGGATGGAATGGGTAGTTTTCATCCCGTCTTCATGTTATCATGCAGTTCTAACCCCGACTGTTAGTCCAGATTAATTTATAGTTTGAAATATGCTTTTACGTTGCTGATGTACATGAGTAGAATGTTATGTAGCTGTGTGAGCTATTTTATAAGAATCATAGAGAGGACATTTTCATATACAGTATTTTCTTTCCGTTTCATTTTGCATTCCACATCAGGTTTTACTGCAGCAACACAACTTCATATTTGTCCTTTTTTCCAATCCCACATAATTTATTTTTCCTCTCTCTGTATTCATGTTCCTAACATAGAACGGTGGAACTAACCATTTGGCATTATGTGATTTTTTTTATTATTTGTAATTCATAGCTTGTTTGTTGCATTGTACCTGTTTTGATCATGAATCCTGTAACATTCCACCACAACATCCCTCTGAGCCAACAGCCCCACTGGGGAGGAAAACAAGCATTTCACAACTCTCTCTCTCTCTCTGTCTCTCTCTCTCTCTCTCTCTGTCTGTCTGTCTCTCTCTCTCTCTCTCTCTGTGTCTGTCTGTCTCTCTGTCTCTCTGTCTCTCTCTCTCTCTGTCTCTCTCTCTCTCTGTCTCTCTGTCTCTCTCTCTCTCTGTCTCTCTCTGTCTCTCTGTCTCTCTGTCTCTCTGTCTCTCTCTGTCTCTCTCTCTCTCTCTCTCTCTCTCTCTCTGTCTCTCTCTCTCTGTCTCTCTCTGTCTCTCTGTCTCTCTGTCTCTCTGTCTCTCTCTGTCTCTCTGTGTCTCTCTCTATGTGTCTCTCTCTCTCTGTCTCTCTCTCTGTCTCTCTCTCTCTCTGTCTCTCTCTCTCTGTCTCTCTCTCTCTCTGTCTCTCTCTCTCTGTCTCTCTCTCTCTCTGTCTCTCTCTCTCTGTCTCTCTCTCTGTCTCTGTCTCTCTCTCTCTCTCTCTCTCTCTGTCTCTCTCTCTCTCTGTCTCTCTCTCTGTCTCTCTCTCTCTCTGTCTCTCTCTCTCTCTCTCTCTCTCTGTCTCTCTCTCTCTCTCTCTCTCTCTGTCTCTCTGTCTCTCTCTCTGTCTCTCTCTCTCTCTGTCTCTCTCTCTCTCTGTGTGCCTGACAAACTTCGCTGTCAGAAAAGCTTTTCAATAAACATGTAATAAAAGCGTTGCTGTCATTGTCTGTCTGTCACTGAGAACATGTATTGAAATGAAAAACAAAAAACAAGTCCGACATGTTGAACAAATCACAAGTGTTGAGGTTTGTGTTGGTGAAATGAAACCGAATACACACAGCGGTAAGTTTGTTTGCGGAGTGTCTCGGTTTGTTTCGTCTGAACCGATGTGTGAGCACATTGGTGGATATGGAGGCTTTTGTTCCTGCTATACAAACTATATATATATATATATTATATATACAAACTAACTGAATACAAACAAACGTTGGACACGGATGTCACACATAGTAACACAACTAAGAGTACAGCGATGCTGGTGGTCCTGTGAGGCTGTATAGGCACAGTGCTTTGAGCTAAATGCTAACTTCTTAATGTTAAGCAGGTTTAATGTTAATCTTAGTTAAAGCCACTACATTGGACTATTTGCTATGTAAAGATAAAGCGGTCTGATGTCTTCCTGAGCAGAGAATGAAGTCACTCTCCCTCTTTGTGTTTCATAGCCGGGCCGGCTGCTCTGTGTCTTTAGGTCTTTAGGTTAACACTGTTAGCTCTGGCAGCCCTTTTGCCGCACGATTAGCGTGGGTAAAGCTGTTAGCATCCTGCTAAGCCATCGCCATGTTGAGAGCCGTGGGGAGGCAATCCCTCTGCTCACAATATCAAATGTAGCACCTTTAAGCATGCTAGCATGCTAACATTTGCATATCAGCACTAAACACAAAGTACAGTTGAGGCTCACGGGACTGTCGTTAGTTTTGCAGGTCTTTGCAGGTCTTTGCAGGTCTTTGCAGGTCTTTGCAGGTATCGCACAGTTGTGTGGGAACACGGTTCGCTGGGTTCTTGAAGTCACCATGAAGCTGCCAGGCAACGAGCCGGGACGATCGATATTTGCCAAGTGACTTCCTTTTAATTCAGTCTTCATGTAAAGAGGGTTGAACCAAAGGCACTTCAAATCAAGTTTTTTTCTTCATATTTTTATCAAACTCTAGGCAGAAAAAATGAATAATTGCATTTCCAAATTCCAAACTATTTAGTCAAAACATTAGTTGAAACCAGATTTATAGAGAGATGTTTCTGGTTTCTGTCAGCTCTTAACTGAGTTTCTAAATGTTGAAGTGAGAACATGTACACAAAGACAAAGTACTTCAGGTCTTCAGCTAGTAAAGCACATTAAACACAATCACAGATAATCAATAATCTGAGAATCTGATATCCTTGTTTTATACCAATTCATTTCAAGATAATATTGACACTGTATATTTAAATGAATGAATAAATGTAATGACATAATGACATGCATAAAGGATTCAGTGAACTGGACGTAGATATCAGTAAACAAGCTATAAGTCGTATTCTCCTTCCAGTTCCTGTTGATTCTGTCACACAGCGAACAAATTGGCCTCTCATAGCGTCTTAACTGCTCTTTAATCACGGAAAGTCTTTGTTTGCTGAGTACAGTTCCACGCCCTCCCTCGCCGCCTGGCTGGCTGCAGCTCAGTGAGCGGCTGGTTGGGGGGGGGGGGGGGTTACTGAAGCCGCTCGGGCCGGGTGGGAGGGCAAAGCTGGACAGTGACAGAGGGAGAGAGAGGGGTCTATGTATTCGGGCTGCTGGCCCTCAGCCCGTCTCAAGTGCGTCCTGAGGGGAACATCCTGCCCCTCGTTGGAACTTCCTCGGCCGGCTGAAGTGGCCCATTCACGGAGGTCTTGTGAGGGGGGCTTGTTTTCGCTGCTAAATGGATGTTTCTGTTTCAGAGGTGTTTGCGCTGGTGGACGCTTTCCATTGCTCCCTCCTCCTCTCTCCATCCCAATCCCCCCCATTCTTCCTCCTCCCCTCTCTCTCTGCCACCATTGGCCGCCGGTCGTCAACCCCTTCAGACTTAAACCATCTCCGACCAGAGGAGGAGGAGCTGGAGAAGAGGGGGTGTGGCTGTACTCTCGCGATAAAGTGATGACGATACTGACGGGAATCATAGAGACGGAATAGATTCTTTTGTAAAACTCATTCCAATGCAAACAATGCAACATTTTAAAAATGTACAAAAATAAGAAATAAAACAAAATGAAGACACGAATGTGTGAATATGCTTAATCAGATTTAGATTCTGTTGTCTGGTCAATGTGCTCCCTCTAAACCGCTATCTGTACTATCGCTCTATAACATTACTGCTAGTGGACTTTATGTAGTTCAACCAGACCAACAGGCGCATTCTTATCAACTGGTTTGGAGTTAATACTGCGTAGCCTCTTTCTAAGAACCCTGACTGAAAGATTTCAGAAAGAACTTTTAAGAACTTTTGTTCTCTGTACCAAGAATTATTTATTTACTGTCTGTCCATTGAAAAGAAAGTTGTATTTTGCAGCTGCTGAGTAAACTGTGCCCCCGAACTGAAGAGGAAAGAAGAAACAGAAGAGCAGAAACTGAGCCAGAGAACAGAAGGAACGGGTTTCTAGAAGCTTCTCATGAGTCCAGACCGAGCTGAGGGGCCTCACTCGCTGAAAAAGCTCAGCCATTTTTTTATCGCCGTCTGGCTTCATGTGCTGCCAAGAAGCACTTTAATTGTTTCCCATTCAGTCAAAGCCACAAAGCTTCGAGCGCTCCAGTATACACAAACTATCGGCCTCTTTTTTCTTTTTTTTTGCAGACAACTGAAAATAATTGCAAGTTTCAGCCCCGGCTTTGAAAACGCAGCTTTATGTGTTTTGCACAGTTTTGAAGTTATTTTGGTGAGTCAACAGTCGGGGGGGAATCAAAGATGGCTGCAGAGCGGCAGGACTGGTTGTCTCATCATGAGGTTTCTTTAGTTACACAGTCATTGTGCTAATGTGGGAGTTGTAGTAGTGTGTGTGTGTGTGTGTGTGTGTGTGTGTGTGTGTGTGTGTGTGTGTGTGTGTGTGTGTGTGTGTGTGTGTACTAAGTTCCTGAAACTGGACCTTGGTATGTTGTCACTGTAAGTGTGCCAAATCAGCGATTAACCGCGCTCCCTCTGAGACAGGCGTGTAGCCGAGTGACGTTCAGGAACAGGTGTGTGTAAAACAATCCGGTTTTCAGCGCTCCTTGGAGAACTCCAGTCGCACTGAGCAGCAGGAAATAGACCCGATGATAGTTTAGGGACCAACATAGGTTTGTTTGCTGCTTAGGTTGTGGATGCCCCTCTCACAGCGGCGCTCGTCTCGGGTGTCGGTCGGAAAAGCAACAGTTGGTTTTTTTAATTATTCACTTTCAATCTTTTTTTTCTTTTAAAAGCAAAGGAGAAATGTGTGTGTAAGGTTTTATTTTAATTAAGCTGAAGTCTAACTGTACAACTGAACATAGTTTCTGAGGACAATAAGAAAAAACAAAAAGAAAAGATCCTCAAACTAGAGGAAATCCATTGATGGTGTTAAGACAGTACTGTTTGATTGACAGGTGAAAGCTCAGTACTGTTTGATTGACAGGTGAAAGCTCAGTACTGTTTGATTGACAGGTGAAAGCTCAGTACTGTTTGATTGACAGGTGAAAGCTCAGTACTGTTTGATTGACAGGTGAAAGCTCAGTACTGTTTGATTGACAGGTGAAAGCTCAGTACTGTTTGATTGACAGGTGAAAGCTCAGTACTGTTTGATTGACAGGTGAAAGCTCAGTGCACAAACAGCAATGAGGGTTCAGCTCAGCTCACTGGAGACAAAAATACTGTTTAAAAAGAGAACTTTAAAAGTTACATTTATTTATTTTTTGTATTAATTGCAATACATTCATGATGAATCTCTAAATACATGAAATGCAAATTTCGAGATAGTCCTCTCTTGCTTTGTGTTTAAAGCGGGTTTCTACTCTGTTGTTTTGGGGGCTGACATTTTAAAAAGAAAGAAGAGTCAAGTGAAGAAACAAGTGTTGGTATTGATGGTAGCTTATTGATGTTTGTGCTGTATTTCCTGCGTTCTTATGAATATCACTGCTTTTCTTGGCAAAACCCGCCTTGCGTAGCGTTCATCCGCTCGGATTGTTCAGGTCCAATGCCCTGACCGATGGGCTAACCTGAGCCTAACTATTTAACCTCTACTCATCGTCTCTGCTACGCCGGGCGGGTCTTGCCAAGTAATGCCGAGGGATCATAAACTGAATGTAAGATGTGGACGTAGTCACCCATTGGTTTGCGGGCTGCTGTTTTGAAGCCTCGAGTTCGGCGATTTGACCGTCGCCATCTTGGATTACAACTGTCGCCATTTTGTTTTTTTGGCAACCAATCAACGGAAGTGACCATATTTGGAATGCGAAGGAGCCACGTAGAGACGCCGTATACGACTCTGGTAGAGACCTGTCAATCACTGTGTAGCCCCGCCCTAAAGCATCCCCTGCTTTATGGTCTGTTTGACTCTAAATGGACCATAATGTACTAAATGAACATCATGCTGTATTGAAGAAGACTTGAAACTAGAGATTGAGACCATAAACTCATGTTTACAATGTTTACTGAGGTAATAAATCAAGAGAGAAGTAGAGTCATTCCCTCATAGACTTCTATACAAGCAGACTTTTAAGACACTTCTGTATTTGGCATCACTCGGCAGAACCAGAGGTTGCCGCCTGGCTGGTACCGAACACGTACCCGCAACTATCCACAACTTTTACTTATGAAAAAAAAAGAAAAAAGCAAGTCAAGTTGGGTAGAGGCGTGCTGTTCCACATACTGTGTGTGACTGGACCAAAAGAGTGAGTTGAAAGAGGTTAAAAAGCTCAGTAGAGCTGAAGAGTTTCACATCACTGTGAGCTTTGACAAAGAGAGGCCACCAAGAGGTTCTTTACTTACAACTAAATAAACATGTTAGAACGTTTGTTAACGTTATCTAAAGTAACTTTGTACGTTTCTGTCCCTTATAGAGTCACAGGACGTCAGTAACAGGAAGTTATGTCATGTGACCTGTAACCAGGAAGTAAGTGAGCGTGTCTCTGAGATTAATCCGGCGACATCTGCGTACATCTTATGCCTTTTGATAGCATTGTGGGTATGTAATGATTGTTTTATTGTTATCTACAATCACAGATTATTATTTTGTGAACTTTGATGAGTTACTATCACAGCTGACTACACTGTTCCACTGGAATATTAGAATAATTACAATGAACAAATGAACAGATAAGTGATACCATAACCCTATAATACCATCAAACATGTAGCAGTAAAAACAAGGGGATTTAATACATATTCAAAGTTGAGGTAGTATATTTAAATTGTGTATATCAGTATTTGTTTGAATGTGCTGTTAATCTTTGGTTTTATTTTCACCTTTCTTTGCAACCTCAATAAAGCTGTCTGTCTTCAGAGTCCTGATGTTTGGGAAGCGTTTCTCTGACTGTGAAGCAGCTCAATGAAAAACAACAACTCATTCAAATGTCATAAATACTGCAAGAAGTGGTCCTGCTCGTCGTATCGTCTGTTTCAGAAGCTCCAGTAATGTAAAAGGGTGTGAGTGGGGAGGTAGTCACTAAGTACAGTCATCCCACCACCACTTTACTTGAAGCATAATGACCCTTAAGTAGCAAACCCCACCCCCCTGGCAACCGACGGTGCTTAAAACAAGCCCCGTGAATTATTCCAAGAGGACAGTTTGACCCCAGTCTGTGCAGCAGGAGGGTGGCTGCTCCCTTTCTCTTCTCGGTCGTCTTCCTCGGAGAGATTAGGAATACCACCGGCGGCCAGGACTCCCTCTGCCGTTCCCATTTATGGAACATCTGTTCCGTCTCCCTGGCCTCGTCTCTAATTGCTGGATTAGAGGGTGACGGGAAGGCCCTGGTTGTTGAGAGTCGTCTCTGAGCTGTTTTGACATGTTCACCCATGATGTGCGATCATGAGGGAAAAATGTCGTTGTGGGTCACGGTATCTCAGTGTTCAATAGCCTTCTGCGGGGATGATTCAAGGGAGAGGAGGCCACAGCGTGTTTACGAGTCCTGAGGTGGTTTTCTGAAGCCGTCCACGGTGATTTACAGAGAAGTCATGCAAACAAATCACAACTCACAAATGTGAGCGTGAACTATAATAGGTGTCTTACGATTACATTATGCATTAAATGTTTCAGTAGAATGAGGCTTCGTGTCTTAGTTCCAACCAATAGTATTGAAGCGCAGATACAATGAATATTCATCTCATTGTGGGATAAATCGTGGATGATGAAGTTCTACCAACATGTGCAAGAGTTGCAATCAGAGATTAAAAACACAGATACTTGAGGAAAGAGAGAACCATCTCATGTACAATCATTTGAATACATTAATATTAATGAGAGATAACATCTTCTATTGTTTTGTTTTTGTTTTCCTTCGTGGTGCAGCAGCTACCTCACATCCATCCAGGTTCCTAACGAGGGCGTACCGTGTGTTGTATTCCTACATTCTGTAACGCTTAGGTTTGCAAAAATAAAGGTTCCTAACTGAGTAAATGACCCGTAAGTATCAAAGTGTCAGCCGTGATAAGAGCCGGTCGAACTCTCTAAATGCTAAGGAAAGCTGCTGCGATGCTTCCTCCCTTATCTCCTTCAGCATAGGACACACTGGACCATCCTTTACCAAAGGGAAGGACATAATGCCGTCCCACAATTCCTTGCCACATTTAAAGTGACGCACAATTAGTCCGTCAATAACATCCGTCGCTGTTAAATTCTACATCATGGATCAATTGAAAACGTCTTCTTAGGAGGTGTGAATGTGTTTAGGACAGGAATCTTTAATTGAATTGTGCAGCATTGAGTTTGTCACTATGTGTTATTAAATCCTTCGTATCTTCCTTTAACCTCATCAAAGTCAAGGAGAAGTGGTTTGTTAAAGACACAGCGCCTCATGTTCTCAGTCTGTTTCACCGTTTCATCTTCCCAAAGAAATGTGTATAAACTAATGACTTCAAACAGGAGATTGATGAGGGTTTGTTTGTGGTTCCAGGGCCCTGAAGAATGAATCAGAACAAACCTCTGTAGCTCACAATGATATCTAGATTAGCTCGTTAGCCAAACAAGCCTAGAGCTAGCTAGGTTTCACTAGCTCCAAATTAGCAACGATTCTCTTGTTTGGTGAAGTCGAATTCAATCAGATTAGTTCTGTGATTCTTAAGAGTCATATATATATATATATATATATATATATAACGAGGACTTTCAGCACGTGTTGGAGTTTCTCAACCCGGAGACAAACAAGAAAAACCTGAAAAACAAGATCACAACAACAAACCCAGAGCATCTGCAGGTCGATTGGTAGATAAGAAAGGAACGTTTTAAGCTGCTCTTTAGCTGGAAAAGAATGAGATTTTGTCTTGTACCAAAGCGAGGAAAAGAGCCTCAAAGGCATCATTGTTTAGTTTATTTGCCATGAAATTAGGAATCATTAAGGCTGAAAATGGTTCCACATGCTGAAACCGGCCTCCATCTCACGGTCAAGGTAAACAACAAGCAAGACATCTCTCTCTCTCTCTCTCTTTCTCTCTCTCTCTCTCTCTCTCTGTGTATCTCTCTCTCTCTGTCTCTCTCTGTCTCTCTCTCCTCTCTCTCTCTCTCTCTCTCTTCTCCTTCTCTCTCTCTCTCTCTCTCTCTCTCTCTGTCTCTCTTTCTCTCTCTCTCTCTCTCGCTCTCTCTCTTCTCTCTCCTCATCTCTCTCTCTCTCTCTCTCTCTCTTCTCTCTCTGTCTCTCTCTTTCTCTCTCTCTCTCTCTCTCTCTCCTTCTCTCTCTCTCTCTCTCTCTCTCTCTCTCTCTCTCTAAACTGGCTGCAGGTACCACTGAGAGTACAAGTCTCCTTCTCACGTCTGACCTAGAAAGAAGCATCAATGACAATCTTAACAACCACCAAACAATACATCTATCTCTCTCTCTCTCTCTCTCTCTCTCTCTCTCTCTCTCTCCCTTTCCCTCTCTCTCTCTCTCTCTCTCTCTCTCTCTCTCTCTCTTCCTCTCCCTCACGTTCCTCTCTTCTGTTTGACCTTGCAGAACGTTTTTGATGACGCACAAACACACACTTCCTCTCTCCTTCTTTTGTGAGTGAGAAATGAACATGACTGATGGCACCGAGGTAACGCGATGCTACCGATGAGGAATTTAAAGTGGTCCTGTGAAACAGGAAGTTCTCAGATGGGCGACTGAAACACGATACCGTCGTCAGGTGTAATCGCAGGTCCTCAGCGTTACTGCATCCTTTCTCTGTGATGTGATCATTTGTGATCTCACTCAGATGTATCTCTATTACTGTGTGATCTGTATGTAATGGAGAAACGATGCATTATGCATGATCAGGCGGCAACCTCCGGTTCTGAGTGAAGTCAATGTGGAAATGTCTTAAAACTTGCATTCTCTCTATTGACCAGCAGGGGTCAATTTAAACTTAATGACTTCATAAGTCAAAATTCACTAGTTATTTTGACTTATGAAGCTTTGCGTAAATTCATGCAGGACACGGACGTCACACGCCCCCAGCTGTAACCAGCTGACAGCCAATCACAGCCCACTCTCACTTCAAGGAGGTTTATTTAAATATGACTCCTCCTCACTGATCCATTCTACACCCACGCTGTTACAGACCGCACTGCTGCCTCCACCCTTTTCTAGTTCAGAGTTCATCTTTCATGGCAAATGGTTGAAATGTATTTTAAAAATGTACTTGGGCTCATTCCTGTAAACCTTTGGGGGTTATTGCTCGGTGCTCCCCGTCTTAGCTCGGTAGCTGCTGGCTAATCCGGGAGCATCATCGCCAAGTTTAACTGTATTTACATTTGTTGCAATAAATGGTTAAAATCTATGAGTGTTCCTGACTGAAAGATAGTAAGTAACAATTCTGACTTTGACTTATGTAATTTTGGTTTTCATTTCTTTGACTTTGATGTTTTTTCTTTTCCTGGTAGAAATAGGCCTCCGCAGTGAGCCTCGTGCATCACTTCTTGAGATCTCATCCTGCAAACAGATCAACAGCAGAAAGGGATGAAAACATCACCCCCTGTGGTTACCACGAAGCTGCCATCAGCCAGTGAGTATGCATGATGAAACACACTTATTTATGCTGCAAAATAACACCACAGCTCATGTCATTTTCGATCAAAGGAGTGCGGCCAACTTCTCCGGCTTTTGCAACTCAGCCGATTGCATTTCTTCTTTTAAATTGTTGACTTTAGAAACGGCGCTCCAGCCATGCAGTAGCATGAATATTATGTTGCTCATGAAGAGATTTAATGTATGGTGATATAAAATCAATAAGATGAATATATTCAGGTGGAGTGATGCAGACGTTTCAAACATTTCACATAGCTTGTGTTCTTGTTCAGCCCAGTCGAGAAGTCCAGTGGGCGGATGAGAGGACGGGGTGATCAAATGAATAAGGTCCATCCATCTATCCACCATCCATATCTATCTATCTATCTAAACAGACTAAGGACTTTCACCCAGGAGGCCGCTCTTCGTGTCCCGTGTGAAACCAAAACTAAAAGTTGACTTTGACAAAAAAATGATGTTGTTGTTACGTTACAACCGTGTAATTTGACCATTATGCTTTTTCTCACCATAACCAAGTAGTTTGATGCCTAAACCTAACCAATCATTTCACAACATGAATCACATGCTATTGTGCGTTTCTGCAACCTTGATACGAGGCTGATGAGAAACATGCTTATGAAACGTATTTTTGATTCAGAAACGTCGACGTTCAACGTATCCCGTACCTGGGTCGTCCTGTAGCACGGTGTACAATGTCTATAATTAATACCTCGAAGGGTGACTTCCTCAGACCAAAATACATAATAGATATCTCACCTAAGCCACACAAAGCACAATAGAAATCCGTCCAGCGCTACCAGCTGTAGTACGACACAATGCAGCATGTGTGGCCCTGTTCACTAATTATTCAGTATTATTCAGGTTAAGCTGTCAGACCTTTACATGAACCTTTGATACTGTGGGATTGAGTTTCCCTCTTGTCAAAAAAAAGAAGTGAAGAGAATATTCCCGTCTGCTCCGAGTCGTCTTCTCCATAAAATATATGAAAGGGTTGTGCTGCCGGCTCCCTCGGTGACTGAGGCGTACTCTATTAGTCTACAGGGGAAATAAATGAGGATTCCCATGGCAGCAGTGATCGCGGGCTCTGCTCGCTCGCTATGCCGTTTTATTGACATCCAAATCTACCTACGACCCATAATTTAATTATGAGCTTAGCAAGGTTATTCAGAGCTATGATATTTATATGCATTGATCCGAGCCAGGCCGCCTCTGTGCATGCAAATGATATATCTCTTGGAGAAATATTCTCAGCATTTATTTGTTTTTGTTTTTATTCAAAGCAAGGATCTATGTGCTTTGTGGATAAATTAAAGTATTATTCACTGAAAAGGTCCTTTATTTGGCCCCGAGACTAGAAATTAGCGAGATGCTGGAGTAACCAGGTTAAGAAGTGAACACTCATGCAGCGAGTGTCGACATAGCTGCTGTCTCCTGCGCTGTCAGCGTGTGATGGATGAGCTGTGAGGGAGATTAAACACTCCTCAGTGTGCAGTGACAGGTGAGTCCGGCGGCTCTGTACTCCAGCATTTTCTATCCGTCTCCAGACGGCACGAGGCCCCTTTGTCAAGAGCCGGACTACAAAGACCCTTCAGGTCTCCATTGTTCTCTGCAATCAATAAGGAGCCACAGTGTCGGAAAAGCACCGCGAGCACTGTTCAATTAAAAATGATCATGTTGGAGTGCATTTCATAGACATACAGCTGTGATGTGTTTGTACACAGAGATCATGCAGTGGTAGAATAGAGGTTTCTCCGTCGCGGTTCGTTGGTTTTATTCACTCAGACTTGCAGTGATATTGTGATTACAGAGTATTTGGGGGAAGTTTCATATACTCTCCATTCCTCTTGTTTTCCTACATTATTGTCCATCAAAGCAGAGCGGAATAAACTCAAAGTCTCTCCTTTATTGAACCATCAGTCAGAGGTGTCACCGTGTTTAATGTATTCAAAGACTGCAGCTTGTTTTTGTTGCCTCGTGTTTTAAAGTGATTACAGTGGTGCATGACGTTTTCTAGAGTGCTATCCTTCTTCTCCTTTTTAATATGACAAAGAAAGCAAAACCACATAATGGATTTTTTTTTTCTTTCAATATCAGAGGCGTGCAGCTCATCTATGGTGTAAACATATCATTACATGCTAAACAGAGGCCGCATGCACAGCTGTGGTAATATACAGTATGCATATATACATATATGCATATATGCATATAACTCACACCTGCTGGGATGAGTTCATGGAATAGAGGCAGGCCAGTAACCAACAATATTCCAGTTTAACAATACAGCTGGAGGAGAATAACTTCCTGATTGTCACCAGTATTGTCTACGTATCCCTGAGCGAACCACAATGGCTGACTCTAAAATCTGAGCCCTAAAATGAAATACATGAAGGGACTGAGTGAAACCAGGGAGCAATGGAGCTCATGCAAGAACATTTTAATACTCTTATCTTGACTTTCTCTCACTTTTTTTTTGTGCTACGTCAGATTCAGAAAACACTTCTGACAGTTCACTAACAAGGGCCACGGCAATAACAATGTGAGTTTCAAGAGGTTTATTGCGTGATGGAATGATTGTTAGATTTAGGAAGCGGAAGGGGTCGAGGGATGAAGGGATGTAGGGTAGGGATAGGGGTAGAGGGATGAAGAGATGTAGGATAGGGGTCGAGGGATGAAGAGATGTAGGGTAAGGATAGGGGTAGAGGGATGAAGGGATGTAGGATAGGGGTCGAGGGATGAAGGGATGTAGGGTAGGGGTCGAGGGATGAAGGGATGTAGGGTCGGGATAGGGGTAGAGGGATGTAAGGATGGGGGTCAAGGGATGAAGAGATGTAGGGTCGGGATAGGGGTAGAGGGATGTAAGGATGGGGGTCAAGGGATGAAGGGGGGTATGGATAGGGGTAGAGGGATGAAGGGATGTAGGGTAGGGATAGGGGTAGAGGGATGAAGGGATGTAGGGATGGGGGTCAAGGGATGAAGGGATGTAGGGTAGGGGTAGGGGCCGAGGGATGAAGGGATGTAGGGATGGGGGTCAAGGGATGAAGGGATGTAGGGTAGGGGTAGGGGTCGAGGGATGTAAGGATGGGGGTCAAGGGATGAAGGGGGGTAGGGTAGGGGTAGAGGGATGAAGGGATGTAAGGATGGGGGTCAAGGGATGAAGAGATGTAGGGTAGGGATAGGGGTAGAGGGATGAAGGGATGTAGGGTAGGGATAGGGGTAGAGGGATGACGGGATGTAGGGTAGGGATAGGGGTAGAGGGATGAAGGGATGTAGGGATGGGGGTCAAGGGATGAAGGGTAGGGGTAGGGGTCGAGGGATGTAAGGATGGGGGTCAAGGGATGAAGGGGGGTAGGGTAGGGGTAGAGGGATGAAGGGATGTAAGGATGGGGGTCAAGGGATGAAGAGATGTAGGGTCGGGATAGGGGTAGAGGGATGTAAGGATGGGGGTCAAGGGATGAAGGGGGGTAGGGATAGGGGTAGAGGGATGAAGGGATGTAGGGATGGGGGTCAAGGGATGAAGGGATGTAGGGTAGGGATAGGGGTCGAGGGATGAAGGGAGGAGGTGTCAAACTCAGGATTGCTTCAAAGTAATGAAATACACAGTCTATTAGTGAAAAACATAGGCTAAGATAACAGCAGACTAATTGCACTTGACTCCTACCACAGGGCTGGAAATTCTAAATATGAGATAATTGGTGAAAGTGGCAAGTTCTCCTAAATCCCACGTACACGCCACTTAAGAACGAATCTTTTCGCTCCAGTGGTTATTGCACGAGGCCCGATGTTCAAAAGGTTTAAGCTGACTTGTTACACTTTGGTAGTGAAGTTATGTCTTCCCTTCACAGCTGCATGTTGAACTACAGCAAAGGAACGGCGCAGACTGACCTATTCTTTCTCAACAACAGCCTCTCTTGTTGAAAGAAACCGCGAGCTGTGGTTTATAGTGTAATCACATACTGGACTATGTACATTGTGTAATTATAGTATCGCATACAGTTACCCTGTGTTTTCTAACATCACGCCAAAGAAGAGCCAAATAAAATCACAGAACTCTCCCGCGCTGTGGTTCTGAGCTTAGTTTCTATATGGTGTAACTGCAGTATTGCGTGCACTTTTATAGACTGTGTCTTTGTGGGCATTTAGAAGGAGAAGCACATACTTCTGTCTTTTTCTCTCGCAGAAACAGAGCCTGCGACTGATTACTATAATTATACAGTAGATCCATGCATCCATCCGTCTGTTTATCCCATTCAGGGTCACCGAGGGCTGAAGCCAGAAAGTACAAACATACATTCAGTGTAATTATGGTACAGTGCAGTCAGAGAGTGGTGGGACAGTGATCTGTTTTCTTTTTGTACTCCAACTCACTGGATTTGAACAAAGAGGACTGAGATTAAAGTACTTTGTATCAGCTTTAATTTAAGTATGTCAGCATCTATATTGGGTGAACTCCGTATGACACAAAGCTCTTTTCATACGCGAGATATAGCACAGTGTTTTATGTTTGACCTATTTTTACGATACCATCTATAGTCAATTGTTTTTGTCCTTTTATATTGTGTCTACTTGCACTATCAGTCAGTGGAGAAGGTATCTCAGCATTTCACTCCATAAAGTATCTATGTATGATTGTGTTTATAACAAAGACATTTTACATGTTTTCCCCCCACATCATGTTAAAAATGTCAAACACAGAAATCCCAGAAATCTTGTTGCCTCCACTTCTCAGCCAGAGATGGTCAAGACAGTCCATCCCAGCCAGAAGGTTTAATGTGCTGTGAGTGTGACACTGAGCTCAGCCAGCCAACTAAAAGGCCTCTCACACACACACACACACACACACACACACACACACACACACACACACACACACACACACACACACACTCACACATCCTCCACCAGCAGCACCACCTCTGTATCTGGACCGGCTTTTTCGGGCTGGAAACGGGCAGCCCGGCAGCTTCGGGCCGGGTCGGGTCAAAGGAGCTCGGCAGGGAGGACGGCCAGCTCTGGCTGCTGCTGTCCCTCTCCAAGACAACTGTTGACGGGCCAGAGAAGCCCAACTGGGCCGCGGCCGGGCGCGCTCAATAGTTCCCATTGACGAGGCACTTCCTGAAGGCAGCAGTGCACAGAGGAAGAAGTAGAGAAGAAGAAGACGATGCAAGAAAAGGGGAGGAAGAGAAGATGGAGGGCGGAAGGAGAGCGGAGAGAGGGGGGGATGTCAACAAAGACAAAAGAAGGGAAGCTGAAGGAGAGAAGAGATGAAGAAGGAGAAGAGGAGTTAGGATGAGGACATGGACAAGAGAGGAGATGAGGATAGAAGAGGAGAGGAACTTGCTAGGATTTGAAAAAGAGGAGGTGAAGAGACAAAAAAAGGGATGAGAGATGGAGACATGTCAGAGGATCCCCAACGTTATAACAATTCATCCTGAAGGCAACATGAATGATCTGAACCATTTTAAAGTCATTCAATAGCAGTCAGGATATTTCATTCAGGACAAGTCAGAGGATCACCAAAGTCATTAAGACACCTGTTAACAATGAACCCAGTCAGGGATGAGCCAACGTCAATGAGGATTCATCCTCTGGGAACCCTGAATGTCTGACCACAATTGTATAGAAATCCATAGAATAGCTGTTGAGATATTTCCGTCTGGACCAAAGTGGTGCACAGACTTCACTAGAATCACACCACTGAGCTTCAAATCACAAAAAGAGGAAGAAAAGAGGAAAGAGGACAAGAAAGGCTGAGATGACAAAAGTGAAGATTGACAAGTAGGAGATGAAAGCAGACAGAAGGAAAGGACATGAGAAGAGGAAAAGGAAGCGATTTGAATGAATAAGATGAAGAAAGGTTGTGGGTTCAATGTAACAATGTAGACCACAGTGTAACATCGTGCCCAAAGGTTTCTTCTTCTCCTCCTCTTTCTCGTCACCTTCTCCACTTACTTCTTCTTCTTCTGCTTCTTTTTTTACTTTCGACTTTCGAATTATCACATCTGGAACAATCTTCGCTCCCCAAACATCCACCACCTGCTCAACCTTTCATGTGAGCAGAGACCACCGGGTCACCGTCGCGTCGCCATCTGGAACCTCAACTCCTTCACTTAACTGATGCAGAAAACATCTGGTGGTAACGGGGGAACATTTACAAACAAATTAAAAGTTTGTTTTCCTGGTTTTGTTTATCGCTGGCTGATAAAACGGAAGCGTTAACACCAAATGTTGAGTAGCTGTAATCTGTTTCCATTGGGAGTCCTGGCTATATAAACACTAAAACACGCTTTAAATCATATGATAGGATTATAAAAACTGGCAGCTGATAGAAAGTTATCAGGCTATAAACTACATTAGTCAAGTCAGACAAACACATTTCTGGAGGCACCAAACCAGCGGGGATGACGTTACAAAAACTGCAATTTGAGTTTATCTGCAGTTTGCAGACAGCCACTAAAACAAACCCAAACCGACAAGTTTAAGATTAAATTCAAGGTTCAAGACATGTTTGATGATGATTTGAATCGCTGAGAGCTTCTCGCTGTATCTCTGTTCTCTGCTGTTTAAAGGGAGCTTTAACTAAAGACAGAACTATACATTTGTTTGGAATTAAAAAATAGACATAGACTAACAAATGGCGTAAGAATGACAATTGTAAATCATTTTACGCCATGTAATTTGTACTGATTGGTAAACCAGACCTGGATTCTACTGTGAGAGTTGTGTGAGAGTTTGTAAACGGACGTTTTGATGACGTTTGGTTGAATCTGCCCACAACCTTCAGTTCATCAGCACTTTTCTCTGTTTTGAGATTGAGGGTGAAGTATCTAAAGAATTCCTTTGCAGGACGTCACATGTGTCATATGAGCAAGATGTGTATTTTAGGCAGATGTATAAAATGTACAAAATAGATTGTGAATTGTTTGTCAGATCTCCTGCTGCTACTACACACACACACCTGCCTCTCATCAGCTGATCCTCGGTGACCTGCTGCCGGCTCAGCTGTTCCTCGTTGGCTCAGCGGGCTGAATAAAAGCAGCTCTTTCCGCTCCGCCTTGTCAGATCTCTTCTTGCTTTGCCTGTTATATATCTGCCAGTCTGCTGTTTAACCTCAATGTTTGAGTTGAGTTATGGTGCTTTTACATCGATAGCTGCTATGTCAAATTTGGGCGCAGAGTTCTTCTTTGCTTTATCACAAGACGGAGCGTTAACATGATGGCCGGCCGTGCTCACGAAAGAAAACCAGTGAGACGAAGCTTGAAGGTCTAAAAGTGATTAATTAAAGTATCACCTGCCCGTCTCCGTTGACGTGTGATGTTCAAGGCACAGCGACCACAGCAATCAGCACCAAAATAAAGCCATGAATAAAACACAAGAAGCTGTTTAACTCTGTTTAATGTTCACACAGATTCATTCATTTAGTTTTTGAACAAGTTTATTTATTTTTTTTCCAAAATGGTGTCACTTCAAGAGAAAATGTGACTTGAAGTTTAAATTAAAAACAGTGAAAATATGACTTAAGTTTTGTCAAACCTACTTTAAATTCCATGTTTTTCTCTGTAAGATGATGATGGCTTGTTAAATGATGAATTATGTGCCGAGGAGTCACAGCCCGAGTGTTCGAGCTTCAATCACTCACGAGGTGAGATGAAGAGGAGCTGGTGCTCCACATCTTCCCCACTGTTCAGACTGAATTGCTTTTCAGAATAAATTCCATGCCTGATTTCTTATGGCTGTTAGCGCCTTGCTGTTCATCTCTTATGAAAGGAGGGGAGAGAGGGAAAGAAACACTCTGGTTCCAACCCTATTTAGCTCAGCAGCGCTAAAACTGTCTGCACCAACGCAGCCAACACAGCGCCCCTCCCTCTACTCGTGGTAGAGAGAGAGAGAGAGAGAGAGAGAGAGAGAGATGAGAGAGAGAGAGAGAGAGAGAGAGAGAGAGAGAGAGAGAGAGAGAGAGAGAGAGAGAGAGAGAGAGAGAGAGAGAGAGAGAGAGAGAGAGAGAGAGAGAGAGAGAGAGAGAGAGAGAGAGAGAGAGAGAGAGAGAGAGAGAGAAGAGAGAGAGAGAGAGAGAGAGAGAGAGAGAGAGAGAGAGAGAGAGAGAGATGAGAGAGAGAGAGAGAGAGAGAGAGACGAGAGAGAGAGAGAGAGAGAAGAGAGAGAGAGAGAGAGGAGAGAGAGGGAGAGAGAGAGAGAGAGAGAGAGAGAGAGAGAGAGAGAGAGAGAGAGCTTAAATAAGGTCTTCGTCTACGCTCACATTTTAAACCGTCCACACGGGCCTGAAGATGATATCACGTGGCTGTTCAGTGTAAGCAGGAAGTAGATTGGTTTCTTAGTGTATTGTAGTCCCTATATAGGCTGCAGGTCTTTGACTCCCTCTCTCAACACATCACATGTACATTGGTTCTGTGCTGTAACGTCGTCCCACTCGTAGCTCTGCTGGTGGCTGAAGTCCCTGTTGCACTTGGAGAGCATTTATGCTTTTGTTCATTTACAGTTTCTTTGTGAACGTCACAATAGTTGAGCAGAACAAAATAAGATAAGAAGGAAAGTCCCTCCGTTTTGTGACTCGCTGCCTTCCTCAAAGCCGCTAACCTTGACTCGGCCATGTTGAACTGACTTCGGGTAGTCAATCGATTATTAAGGCCGTTTCCTTCCGGCAGCATCCCGAATCGGGGAAGGACACGTCGTGACCGCTAAGCGGAAGGCCTTTGTTTCCGCCTGTCCGCAATACTCATGAGGGAATAATCTGTCTCTTTAGCAGCTAAACGCTTCACTGTGTTCTCCAGCTAACTGCTAACTTCATCCGTCTGCTGGACAACACTGGAATGTGAAGTTGCAGGCCGTAAAAACCAAAACAATGAGCTGAAAGATTCTAATTTGCCCTTTCATTGCATCTGATTACAATGATCTATGTGGCAATGTATTTATGTTGCGTTAGCGCCAAGGACACAGCAGGCAGAACAATAGAAAAATAAATATATGAAGCGTTGATGCAGAGGCATTCCTCAAAACTTCAGGACAGGAATTTAAACGTGACGGAGAGAAACCTTCTTCTGGATTCAATATCCTACGATCACTGGAACGTCTGGACTCCCCTTTATAAAGGATCACCAACTCAATGAAGACGCTGATAAAGTCACTGTACCTGCGCCTGGTCATCAGAGGTGATCTTTGCAGATTACTTTTTCAATGAGGTTCATTTGCATAGAAAGGGTCTGCGTTCAAATACTTGCAAATGGCACAAGAGCACCGAGACGATATTCACTTTGCCACGGAGCTAGTTTGCATTTCGCCCTTTGCAGGTTCTTTGAGAATTACACGGTTTCTTTCTTCTTATTTGTGCAGGTTTAGCCCCAGAAGTCACACAATCCTTTTTATGAATTCATGTGATACTGGAGATACACTTCTTTCATGGAAGTATGAATATTACTCTGATCTTGAGACTGGTAGAAATAATATCAATATGTGTACTGTGGGTGCACGATTACTAACATACGAACAGGTCAGAACTTCTTTATCTAAAAGGCCTTTTGTTACATTAGTCGCTGAGCATCATCTACTAAAAGCACTCTCTGAATGAATGGACATATTGTTTTACATCGGCCGGAACCATCTCATATCCATCATATCCATAACTCAGTTGTCCATCATTGACCTTTTGATGAACACTCTTACTCTTACTCTGCACTCTGCCTTGTGAGGAGAACCAAAAGGTCCAAAGGAGAACTGCCTCAGATCAGCGTTTCATTCAACCTCTTATAGGCACCAAACCCCCCCCCCCCCTTTGGTCCTCTTTCCTTATCAGCAAAGTGCTAAAATAAAACCAGCAGAACAGCTATAACACTGTAATATTTCCTATGTGATTAACAAAATTGTGCTTTTTATTAAATATTAAAAATGAAATGAGCCACTATGGGCAGAATTGAAGGCTCTCCCTCTGGTGTAAGAACAGGGAGTAACGGGATGATGGAGTCTTAACACCTTCGAACTCCTCAATCCCACCCACCGACGTGGAGGAGAGGTTGTTGGGCAGACTGCATTAGGAGGAGAGGTGGAGGGCTTCACAGGTGAATGGTGGGGGGGGGGGGGGACGGATTAAAAAACGCAGGCGAGGAGGAATAAAAAAGCCTGGAGGTCAACTTGGCTGCCAAGACGCTGCCTTTCATGCTCGCTCGGTCTCCCTTTCATCTGCCGCTCCTGCCTGAGGAGGAAGAGGAGGGTGAGGAAGATGGGGGGGGGGGGGGGCAGGAGGAGTGACACAATGCATGCAGGGAGAGAAAGGCAGGGTGTTCATCTTTCTGATATACTGATATCTACTGATTCATATTCATGCACATTGAATCACATTTTTATGTTTTTTGGCAGAAAGTGTCAAAGTGTATTTTTGTGCGACTGAGTCGGTTACCTCACACAAACTGACCCTGGCGTCACCCTGAGAACCCAGAAAAAGGCTCCTTTCATTACAGCCGTACAGTAGCTGCTGTGATGTCGAGGCTTTAGTGAGTGGTTGAGGGGGGGGGGGGGGGCACAGCTGGGCAGCTGTTGGGGAGAGCCAAGGGTCCCTCAGGTCCTTTTTTAAGTAGGCCTTTTCATACAACACCCACTCCAAGCACTCCAAGAAACAAAGAGGGGAGACGAGCGCAGCGTCAACAAAACTGGACGTATCGAAGCCGATACGCTTGTTTTACGGACAGCAGACGTAAACTGTAGTTCTGTTGTGGAAAGAGTGAGCCGCTGGTCTCTTCTGTTACGCGGTTATTTCGTGCTGTCAACACTGTCGGTCGAGTGGCTTTCTGTGCAACATATACGACAGTGGATGGGAAGGGAGAGTGGTGCACTCAACAGGACGTTTTTGTTTGAATACACGTTTGAAAGTTCAGTTTGATGCTTTGAGACCAACGGGTTCTGTAAACCAGAGACTTTGGGCTCAAGGTCTAAAGCCCCACCAATGACCCCTGATGGCTCCGTTCATTACATCCCACAATATGAAGACGTCGACAACGTCATCAAAGTGTTTCAATCCAGGGTGGTTCCATCCAGCATTCGTAACACCACCTATGAAAAACAATGTCATCCATAGATGTGCCACAGAATGATTGTGTATGTTATCCACGTAATGGTGAACGAGGATGTATAAAGACCGTTAAAGCATCTTTCAGCCAGGAGACGCTGTTCATCACGTGAAACAAGACGTCAACGTTGATGTTTTGTCTCGTAACTTGCTGACAGCTGTGATCACAATCCTGTTGTTATGTGAATCCATTGCAATGAAGATATATGTGACGTCATGTTTAAACACAACTTTATTCAAACCACTGTGACCCGGGTCAGAACCAGTGAAGCCAAAGCTGACGCGTCTTAAACGTGCCTTCTGTCTGGTGACCAGCAGGGGGCGACTCCTCTGGTTGCAAAAAGAAGTCTGATTGCATAGAAGTCTATGAGAAAAATGACCCACTTGATTTATGATGCCATGACTTCACACACACGGAAATTGCTTTTTGGGGCTCTGGGGAAGTTTTACAAATATATATATATATATATATATATATATATATATATATATTTAAATGCATCTTGAAAAGAGAAATAATTTCCCCTTTTTGCAGTTGAACGTGTTCTGTCAGTCTCTATTATAATGTAGTCTAGGGGGGGGGGGGGACGTTTTTTGGGCCACAGGAGATTTTCTTTTGCTGCAATTAGCAGCGAGGCCGAGTGTCTGATTCCATGGAATGAGTTGATGTCGTTGGTCTGGTCGGGCCGTGAGAAACAAAACGGCACAAATGCAGAACTCTTTTGTGGAATAACCAGAACTGTTTTAACTTTGGCTGATGTGTGTTCATCTGGAACCCATCATTCATAGTCAGAAGCTGAATACTACCAACATGTTTTTAGGGCTTCTATGGTGGCACGAGGTGAAGAGTTGCATCATCAGGAACAAGTCGAGGACTATAGATATTTATTTCATGGGTTAGAGTGAGCTGCTGTCAGGGAGACTGCAATGAAAGAATAAAAAACCACAACAATGTGCATAAACAAAATCCCAACTGCAATCAAACAGCAGCTGTGTGAGCACGGCTGTGAAAGTCCATATTCATAATGTGAAGTATGTAAAAGTCAGCGGGGGGGGGATCCAACGCGGGAGATGAGAAGGTGACATCGAGGGAAGAGGAAGGGGAAAAGGAAGCGGAGATTATGTTTATGAAGCGCCCTCATTATGTAACCTTATAGGAGCACATTACAATCACGGCCATGCCAGGAATGTCTCGCTGGGTTCACATGCAGTAAAATGGCGTCCGTTGTTTTCTGGCTCGGCAGCTGTCGCCCCGCTCGGCCCTGCGGTCGCTGAGGATTGTGGCCCCGATGAGGCACGACATTGTTGAGGGAGCATAAGTGCAGCAAAATGCAATACCCCAAGAATGTAAACCCCCGACCCCCCCATCCCCCAGAGTGCTGTTCTTACAATTATCACACCCCCGTGTTCATCGCATACATTCGTACTGGAGGTTTCTTCAAGACACAACTGTAGTCGACCTTTGTGTTGAGTCCTAAAAATATATATATTAAACATGGACTCAAGTTATACGTTCATAATCTTTCTTTTGTTGCAGTGTTTCCTGTGTTAGGAAGTCAAATAATATTAAGAATATCATTTGAGGCACGTTTCCTATGTTATTGGTAAACCCCTCACATGTTTCCTATGTTATTGGTAAACCCCTCACACGTTTCCTATGTTATTGGTATACCCCTCACATGTTTCCTATGTTATTGGTAAACCCCTCACACGTTTCCTATGTTATTGGTAAACCCCTCACACGTTTCCTATGTTATTGGTAAACCCCTCACACGTTTCCTATGTTATTGGTATACCCCTCACACGTTTCCTATGTTATTGGTAAACCCCTCACACGTTTCCTATGTTATTGGTATACCCCTCACACGTTTCCTCCGGTCTTGTTTTAGCGAGGTTTAAATGTAAAATGTCCTTTTTGCATTTTTTTAGATGTGTTCCTTACTTCATGAAATCTTGCAGCGATTTCTTTCCTTTCCGCTTAATTGACAAGTGACCTTAGTTTTGTTCTTGGAGGATCAATGCGATATGTTTGATCAGCTGTCCTCTACTGTTACTGCTCGTTGGTTTGTCCCTCGTGTTTTCAGGATTCTCTATCTACTTTACGTGAGCACCGGCGCTGCGTCCTGTGCTCAGCGAGGACTGTGATTGGTTAAAGAGCGTTCTGTCACCTGTTGCAGAATGACTACGTGTGGACCATGACCTCTCTTTAGTGATGACACAGCGCTGTGGAGAGACGTCTGGATGTGCTGAGAATTATTTTCATCTTATTGTTTTACCGCTTTTCTGGCCTTTTTGGTCTTTTTTTATATAAACATGGAGACCTTAAAATCTATTTGTTACTTAAGTCTACAAATATTAAGAGATTTATTTTTCTACTGTTAGCATCCCGGAGCAGCGGCGTAGCAGCAATAACAGTAACAGAAGATTCGGCTCGTAGTTAAACCTCCACAGTCATCACAGCGAGTCGAGAAACGAGGGCTGAAATACGCTGAGATTGCAGATTGTGCAGACTTCCTTGAAAGCGAAACAAACACTTAATTACTGATCAACTTAATCACATGACAGCTGCATGTGTTTACTTAATAACAACGAGTGTATTAAAGAGGATTTCATTTCTGTCCTGTGTTTTCTTTTCTGTGAGTTTTCAGGATGTCTTGATGAGATTAATGAAGACAAACACATATTTAAAGTTGCAAACCTGCCACAAACAACCTGGATCTCTCACATTTAGTACCACATAGCATCACTATATATACTATAACTACAGCACGGCTTTCATCCCTGTGGTTTGCAGCCAAAGTTGCAAGAGAGTATATTTTTCACGGTGTAATGTGAAAACCATATTACGCTGAAAACGATTCAACAGTAAAATAAAACTGTGGCTTAATACGTCATTCATTTCTCCATCGACTGCATCAGCAACGCAGGCCTATAATTTAGCCGTGAGTGATGCAGAGCGCATTAATGGGTGAAGTATTGAAACCTCTGTGGGATCAAGACGAGCCGCTGTAAGTTCATCTACCGCCTCGTCTGTCCATCGGGACTTCTCTAAACGCCGTTACCTCCATTTTGTTTATCCCGTGTCCTGTTTCCTGAAAGCACTGATACTCAATTGGGCCGACTATATTCATGAATATTGTAAATAAACACTAACACACATTACTACGTTTACATGGCTGATGAATATTCCTCTGATATTCCTGTTTACAAGCAGACGTGTACATTAACGTAAAACCTTTGTCCTACCGCTACGCAACTGCAGTCGTGTTGCTCCCGTGGTGCTCCCGTGGTGCACCCTCGTTGCTGTTCTTATCGCAAAAAGGCGAAAATTCCCAAAGACACGTGTACACGTGTCTAAAGAATGCTCCTCAAACCTGAATAATCTCCATCATCGGAGTGAGGAGTGATGCTGCTGAGAGGTTTGAGAGGTTTGGGTGTTGTTAGATCCTCATGTCAGCCTACAGAAGATCGGTGTCCGATACTTCTTATTGATGAATTGAATGTCCCAACAGTCGGGGAGCGAGGTCGTCTTTAAAGCTACCACATGGAACTTACATTTGTTGTTGATTTTGGCGACCCCTGTGGACAGAAGTGGTAGTGTTTCTGAGCACCAGCGTCTTTATAAAACCTCATGTTACTACAGCAGGGTGTGACAGTCTGCCCCGCTCAGTCCTGGTTCTGGTTCTCCCGTTCCTGGGTCTGTCCACTTTGGTCCCTGATGGAGGCCCCGCTGGAGTCTGAGCTGAAGGAGTTTCTGGCAAACCTGCATGATTTTTGTCTGATTTAAAACTTAAATTTGAACCAGTGGCACCAATGACGAGCAATAAGAATAAGTATATAGAAATGATGGTGACTTATGAAGGTCATATAGAGGCATCAGTATTCTATTGGTTCCTCACAGTAACTTTATTAAAACGCTCTTCTACCTCTGGCTCTGTGGGGTATCTACCATATAGACCCTGAAACACTGGACACCCCCCACCCCTCCAAGAGGTCCCAGCTAATCCTGCCCCTGCAGCCCCGTGTCAGCTGTCTGCACCCCCTTCCAGCTGTCTCCCTAATGATATACCTAATGAGACATCTGGGGGGTCTCTCTCGCACACTGAACCAGTATGAGCTAACCCGGGGGGGGGGGGGGGGGCACATCAACTTTCCCACGTGTCCCAGTATAGCAGTGTGACTAACTCTTTCTTGACATTTCATCAACTGCTCCTGGAGGTTTTTGACCAAATCCACAGAGAGCGATGAAGCCGAGCGTGACGTGAAGCCCGAGTGTCGGGGGTTTATCCGTGAAATCCACCAATATTTGAGATTCATAAGTGCCCACGCACTTGAAAGGATAAGCCTGAGTCAATCAATCACATCTATCCCAGTAGTTCTGCACAACGTCATGGCAAATAAGTTAATAAGCCTCCCGCTTTAATTCTTATTTCAGCCGAGATCTTTTGATACGTGAACCTGTACAAACAGAATAAATCTGGTGTGGTGGACGATCACCGCGCTCACAAGGTCTCAACCATTGGTCTAATAATAGATCATTCCAGTGTACACATTCATTTACATTTCATACTCTTATCTTTTCTGTAAAGCCTTTTGTAGCTTTATTAAAGGTGCTATACAAATACATTTGCATTAATATTTCATCAGTTTGTCTACACTGAATGTTCTGTCATCTGAAGGATGTTTGACAAACGTCCGTCTTCCTTTGATGCCACTCCGTTCATTACAAACACTAAACCTTCACATTAATAATTATTATGAACTTTCTCTTCATAAGTGAGAAGAGAAGGTTCATCCTGGTACATGATCTGTGTAGTAGAAGTTCATCAGACGTAACTCTTTTGTGCGTTTGTCTGTTTTTTAGGAACAGCATTCCTACATTAATTCTGGCAAATCATAAAAACTGACTGTCGTCGTTAGTTCGGTATAAGTCGGGCCACACTGACGCATAGTTTACACTCAGCACAACTGGACTGGCAGCTCTCTGCAGCTCTCTGCAGCTCTCTGCAGCTCTCTGCAGCTCTCTGCAGCTCTCTGCAGCTCTCTGCAGCTCTCTGCAGCTCTCTGCAGCTCTCTGCAGCTCTCTGCAGCTCTCTGCAGGTTTGGATTCACACATCGTTTCGTAAACGCTCCACTCAGCAGGTTTGCTCGATTCCAGTCGGGTTTGTTGGCAGCGGCGCCGTCTGCCAATCGGGGGCCCAGATGTTTTTAACCTTCACTCATCAGGAGAGCAAACTGCTGCTTCACATGTCGCACAGTCCCCAGGTAGTCCACAAACCAACATGTCCTGCTCAGTCAGCAACGATTTGTTGATTGTGTAGATCGCACAGCTCCTGGAGCGTTTAGAACGATATGGAATAAATTCATCTGTTGAAGTTATTGGAATTAGTTAATCGGAAGTATCTAAAACTCGCATTATAATATGTTTTGTGCAATGTTTTTGGCCTTAAAACTCTTGTATGTATTAATCCAACTGGACCTCCTGGTTTATATTGAATCTTCTCAAAGGGCCACACATTGATGGATTACTGAACCGGGTCCACAGGGCAGAGACACGGGGGCTCAACAGGTTAGGGGGCCCCTGGCCCAGAGACTCTGTTTTAATGCTAAGATCTCTTGTTGGAATGTCACAAAGAGACGCAAAACTACAAAAAAAGAAACGCAAAACAACAAAGAGATGCAAAATGACCAAAAAGAGACTCAAAACAAGAGCTGGAAAAAGATGCAAATGCATAAAAATAGATGCGAAACAACTACAAAGAAACGCAAAAGAACTAAAAGAAAGAAAGGAACAAAAGATGCAAAACAAAACACTAAATAACCAAAAAGAGACTCAGAGGAGATGCAAAATGAGCAGAAAGATGTCTCTTTGAATGAGGGCTCTTTGCATGTCTGTGCCCATCGTCTCACAGTCCGTCCATGCCGCCACACCAACGCAGACCTTTCGTTCTTCTTTTTGTGCAGTTCGGTTTGTCTTGCTCTGAATACGCAGCTGAAACTGAAGCACCTCAGGGAGCATCGTGTCGACATGCAGCTGATAGCATCCGTCTTGTGTTGTCCTGCACCAAAAATAAAACAATTGTGTTTCACTTGTGTTTAAGTGTCTGTCTGCCTCAGGATAAGAAAAGAAGATTCACCCCCTGAGGATGCAACTCTATCACAAAGCCTGTCCACCGACAACAGAACACATCACTGCCGCTCACTCCGACCCTCGGGAAGCTGCTGATGGCGGGGAAATCACAGCGAGGTGACGTGTGAGGTGCACAGGGAGTCGTGTCTCAGTTCAACCTGCAAGCCAGTGATTTTTATATAATAATACTATGAATTAACTGCTCAGAAGTTTAGAAAGTGGGGACTCTTTTGCTGCACTCTTCACACGTGAACAATGAAATCCATAGCGCGGTCGTCCGCTGTCTCATCTGGTGAGGTAGTTTCGGCTGCGTAATGAAAACAAATGGTGATGTAGCCGCGCTGCAGCGACTCTGCACGCCGCCTCATCCATCCCCATCTGAACGAGAGGACGCAGAGCTCCCAAAGCCCCATCACTGCAGTTACTCCTCCGGACTTTGGGCTCAGGCTCCTAAATGTGTTCAATTCAATCGATCTCACAACTTTGCACTGAACCTTCATAGTCGTAACAGAGAATTCACACCAAGCAACCAAATACACACTGAGACCAGGTCGAGAGAAACCAGGTGTGACGTTTCTCTTAAAACAATATATTAATACATTTAAAGACACATTTAAAGAGACTCTCCTCACCAGTAAATCAAATCATAATGTTCTTCTTATTTCACAAATTGCAGATTTGTTTGTAAATGTCCAGAGTTTACCCACACAGAGGACCAGTAGTTTACCCACACAGAGGACCGGTAGTTTACCCACAGAGGACCGGTAGTTTACCCACAGAGGACCGGTAGTTTACCCACAGAGGACCGGTAGTTTACCCACACAGAGGACCGGTAGTTTACCCACAGAGGACCGGTAGTTTACCCACAGAGGACCAGTAGTTTACCCACACAGAGGACCGGTAGTTTACCCACAGAGGACCGGTAGTTTACCCACAGAGGACCGGTAGTTTACCCACACAGAGGACCGGTAGTTTACCCACAGAGGACCAGTAGTTTACCCACACAGAGGACCGGTAGTTTACCCACACAGAGGACCGGTAGTTTACCCACAGAGGACCGGTAGTTTACCCACACAGAGGACTGGTAGTTTACCCACACAGAGGACTGGTAGTTTACCCACACAGAGGACCGGTAGTTTACCCACAGATGACCAGTAGTTTACCCACACAGAGGACCGGTAGTTTACCCACAGAGGACCGGTAGTTTACCCACAGAGGACCAGTAGTTTACCCACACAGAGGACCGGTAGTTTACCCACAGAGGACCGGTAGTTTACCCACACAGAGGACCGGTAGTTTACCCACAGAGGACCGGTAGTTTACCCACACAGAGGACCGGTAGTTTACCCACAGAGGACCAGTAGTTTACCCACACAGAGGACCGGTAGTTTACCCACACAGAGGACCGGTAGTTTACCCACAGAGGACCGGTAGTTTACCCACACAGAGGACTGGTAGTTTACCCACACAGAGGACTGGTAGTTTACCCACACAGAGGACCGGTAGTTTACCCACAGAGGACCGGTAGTTTACCCACACAGAGGACCGGTAGTTTACCCACAGAGGACCGGTAGTTTACCCACAGAGGACCAGTAGTTTACCCACACAGAGGACCGGTAGTTTACCCACACAGAGGACCGGTAGTTTACCCACACAGAGGACCGGTAGTTTACCCACAGAGAGGACCGGTAGTTTACCCACACAGAGGATCGGTAGTTTACCCACACAGAGGACCGGTAGTTTACCCACACAGAGGACCGGTAGTTTAACCACACAGAGGACCGGTAGTTTACCCACACAGAGGACCAGTAGTTTACCCACACAGAGGACCGGTAGTTTACCCACAGAGGACCAGTAGTTTACCCACACAGGACCAGTAGTTTACCCACACAGAGGACCAGTAGTTTACCCACACAGGACCAGTAGTTTACCCACACAGAGGACCAGTAGTTTACCCACACAGGACCAGTAGTTTACCCACACAGAGGACCAGTAGTTTACCCACACAGAGGACCGGTAGTTTACCCACAGAGGACCAGTAGTTTACCCACAGAGGACCAGTAGTTTACCCACACAGAGGACCGGTAGTTTACCCACAGAGGACCAGTAGTTTACCCACACAGGACCAGTAGTTTACCCACACAGAGGACCAGTAGTTTACCCACACAGGACCAGTAGTTTACCCACACAGAGGACCAGTAGTTTACCCACAGAGGACCGGTAGTTTACCCACAGAGGACCAGTAGTTTACCCACAGAGGACCAGTATGGGTTAGATTGAGTCAGAATGATCAAGAGAAAATGATCTCTTGTTGCCAATCACAGCGTGCGAGACGCAGCGATGACCGAGGTTCACGAACGCCTTCGTTATTATTACTACTATGAGCATGTTGCACTATTTCTTTTAAAAAGGCATGACTTTTATTTTAATGTTAATCTTGCATCACATTAAACGTCCGTCCATCACTGTATCATCACTGTTCAGAACACACAACACCAGACGAGTTTACTAATGAGGTGGACTGCATGAGGTCCACGTATCGTGTTCATCTGACTCATTACAGCCTGAGGAGAGCTATCAATTGGTTCATTTGATACTCATACTCAGGACTTTTGCCTGCTGGGGCCTTAAAATTACCAATCAGCTGACTGAGGGGGGGGTCGACCATGCAAAACAAAACATCAAGAAAAAAAGAAAAACGCGCGACTACAAAAAGGGGAAGTGATGAGAGATTCTTAGCAGACTGTGAACACAAGTGGTGTCTGAGAAACATAGAATAACTGCAGTATATTGTATCCTATCATACTACTAGTATATGTCACTATATGTTCATTAGAAGTACACCGTTCATGATGAGTTTAGCTGTTCAATGGATGTAATACTGGTTCCCACTTAACGACGAGTGGATGGATTACCATGAACGGTGCTTCAGATATTCACAGGAACAAAGAGGATGAATTGTAGTCGATGGTTTTGGTGATGTCCTGCCATTTCCTCTTCTGCCCCCATAAGGTTAATATTTGTGATTTAGATTTTTGTAAGTACTCAATATTCTCTCTAGTACATCAGTATTAAAGCCTCAATATGGCACATTTCACACAAAAAGTCCTCATGTTCCTCCTCTTCCTCATGTTCCTCCTCTTCCTCATGTTCCTCCTCTTCCTCATGTTCCTCCTCTTCCTCATGTTCCTCCTCTTCCTCTGAACTGAAGGCAGTAAACAAAGTGCGGCGCTGCTGTCGGTGCTGGTAGCTGTGGATGAGAGCTGGCTCAGGACGGCATCAGTCACTATAAAGGCTTCTCTGCCTCATCAACAGCAGCAGCAACCTGTGTGTGTGTGTGTGTGTGTGTGTGTGTGTGTGTGTGTGTGTGTGTGTGTGTGTGTGTGTGTGTGTGTGTGTGTGTGTGTGTGTGTGTGTGTGTGTGTGTGTGTGTGTGTGTGTGTGTGTGTGTGTGTGTGTGTGTGTGTGTGTGTGTGTGTGTGTGTGTGTGTGTGTGTGTGTGCCCTTCAAACACACTGGACTTGGCGGTATAAATGAAAATGCAGCTCCAGGGAGAGATGCAGGGAGGAGGAGGAGGAGGAGGAGGAGGAGGAGGAGGAGGAGGAGGAGGAGGAGGAGGAGGAGGAGGAGGAGGAGGAGGAGGAGGAGGAGGAGGAGGAGGAGGAGGAGGAGGAGGAGGAGGAGGAGGAGGAGGAGGAGGAGGAGGAGGAGGAGGAGGAGGAGGAGGAGGAGGAGCTCCTGCCAGACTGTCTGTGGGTGTGTTGGTGGAGGTGAGGGATGGAGGGAGTCTCCTTCTAAACAAGGTGAGCCTCACCTCCTCCAATCTCCAACCCACCTTCCCCTTTCTACCCCCCCCCCCCCCCCCCCCCCCCCCCAGCCCCATTTCCTTCCCCATTTGCAGTGAAGGCGGTTGACTCAGAAGGACTGGATCACCATCTCTCTCCTCTTTCATCACCATCCTCCACCATCTTTCTGATCACCTTGCCAGACTGTGGGAGAGAAGGGGAGGGGGGCTTCCACCTCTGCCCCCCCCCACCCCACCCCACCCCCTAAATCTCAGAATGTCCCGCCTGTTTGAATGCCAAGGTGGCGGCAGGTCTTCCAGCTGAAGCTCTGCCAGGCCCTTAGCCGTCCAAAACTCCGTCAAGTCTTTTTTTTAATGTGTGTGTGTGTGTGTGTGTGTGTGTGTGTGTGTGTGTGTGTGTGTGTGTGTGTGTGTGTCCTTTGGTCATCTGCCTGCAGAGAGGGGGGGGGGGGGGGGCAGCTTCTGGAAAAGGTGTTGCAACAGTTGGGGAGGGCGGAGTGTCACATACACACACATGCATACAGGCCTGTCAGACTAACTAAGAACCTTCACCGCTGACACGTTTGTTTGGTGGAATGTTTTGGTGTTTTTTACTTCATTTCATTCCAACGTGTAAATATACATTTCTAGCACATTTACAAAAATAAAAAAGGTAAAAGGGGTCGTGTGCAAAGGAAAGACCACGTGCATCTATCTCACAGGTGTGCACATTACCCATCCTGACCCGAAAGCTTGTAACTTTGACGTGGGAGACGTTGGTTCACATCCCGCCTGCTACCGACAATCAACGCAAATAATCCTCATCCGTTCATCCTTCATGTATGGCTGTGATATATGGTTACCTCTCTTTTTTCACCCTCATTAGTGAGTTTGTCCGACTGGAATCGAATGTCTCGATACCCGATCGACGCGTCACCGTGACATTTGAAGGACACACTCGGTGCCAAAATAAAATGTTCTGCTGGGAATCAGGAAAGAGATGATTATTGTTTTACAGCCATAACTATGCAGCTTATGAAGTTACAGGCTGGAGTCCAAATCCAGAGGCAGGTTTTCATGATGGAGAAGCTGAGATTCCTCTGACAGTGGCAGGAAGTTAATGATTTTTGTGTCATTAGTAATTTGAGTGTTTTAGACGCCGATGTCTCGATGAAGTCCTTTACATTCCATCAAGGTCCATTTCTTCCTTTTTGGGTTTCAAAGTGCTTCTTCCATTAAATCTTCCTCGTCTCACGTTCACACCTTTTTGTCTAATGTGTGTTTTGATCACAAGCTGGAGAGAAACTCTGTGTTTCCACCATGAAAGCGACCTCACATACTTCTGATACTTCATATAACTCTTCACCCTCGCGCTCCCCTCACCGCTCTCTCATTTCAAAGCCAGCGTTTAGGGATGGCGTCTCTTCTCTTTTGTCTGTCGTCATCGCCAAAGTCGAACACATCAATCACACATTTGTTTTCCATTTAATGGAGACGCTTTTAAAGAAAGATGGAAATATCCTCTTGGCAGCGCGTCAGTAGGCTCTTCCTCTTTCAAGCCGTCTTATTTCTCCCCCCACCCTCACCCACACACAGCAGAGCTAACACCACATCTGTAGTGTGGTTTGGTTTGGAATGGAGGGAGGGAGGGAGGGAGGGAGGGAGGGAGGGAGGGAGGTGTAAGAGAGAGTTAGACTTTCTGTGCTGCCTGCAGATCTGCATGCAGCTCCATCACATCTCCCTGATTAGCTTGAGAGGCGTCTTCGAGGTGCACGCAGGTGTGCGCTGAGCAAACTCTCAGAGATGATGAAGCTGCATCAGCATGAAGATACAGATCATCTTCTCACACTGGGAAGCTGCTGGAGGGAGGCCCGAAGTTGGTCTTTAGGGGAATGTGGTTCCAAATAAGGGGGGAGTCGTGGCACGTGTCCTGGCCGGCTGGATGCCACTTTAAAGCACCGTGCTGGTGGTTTTGCACATTTCAGCTCATTATCCACAAATCTCATGCGACCTACCAGAAATGCTCCCATTTCATTCCAACCTGTAGACGACTGCTGGCGGAGATGGAGACTCGAGAACTCGACTCCAGACGTATGTTTGTCCCGTCTGCTGCAAGACTTCACTTCACATGTTGTTGCTCTGAAGTCTCCACCAGACAGACTTCAGCAAACACTCCAAAAGCAAATACTCCTTCAGTTGTACCTTCAAACGAGGGGGGGGGGGGGGGGGGGGGTACAGAGTCCTAGTTCATTTCATGAAACACTCTTTTGCAGTAAACATTTAGTTTGCTACCTTATCATTGCAGCCTAGTGTAAATATGCAGAGACACTTTTAACTAGTTTTGACTTCTTCATGCATTGAAGGAACTATTTCACAGACGACACACTGGTGTACACTTGGACCGCTGGATTTAGTTGTAACAGTAGAAATAAAGGGAGAATAGTTGAAAGACACTTTGACAGGTTTGAGTTCATCATCTCAGATCCAGAACAGACTTTCACCACCAAAGTATTCAAATCTTCACATTCAACGGCAAGATTATGAAAGGAAATATATATCACCAGCAAATACTAAAAGTACAACCAACTACACTCTGTTGCACATGGGGGGGGGAGTCACGTCCAGACTGGAAGAATGTGCTTATTAAACAAACACGACGGTGGTTTCAGAACAGGAGACGGATTCTGTCGCTCTGCTTCCGTCGGCTGTTACCCGGCGGACTGAGAGGACATTTACGAACCCAGACTTTCTCTTTTTACTATTTATACAAGACGTGCAAGTGCACAGGAGGAGAGAACGTCTCATTCGCTGTGAATGAACCATAATGGGGATGAAATGCTGATGATGGTCCTTAAAAAGCCCTCAGTGAGAGAGCTGCCAATTAAAGGGAAGATGGTGATTAAATGGGAACAATAAAGCTTTATCTGCTCTGCCGCACACAGACAGACACACACCATTACGACAACACACATTACCTCACACACGTGCATTTGCAGACACACACAAACAGATGTTTGTGCTACTTGTGAGGACCCAGAATGAAGGCTCATTTAGAAATACAGCACTTCTTGTCCCTTAATCCTGAATCTCAAATGTTAACCTTCAGACAGCCTCTCTTTACGTCTTTACGTATGTCCTCATTGTCTTGCTTTAATGACTTTCGGATGTTAGTCCACGACTTTGGTCCAGGCAGTGAATTGAAGTGACCATATCTGGACCGTGGAAGAGTGACGTAGAAACGGCATAAACGGCTCTGGTAGACCTGTCAATCACTGTGTAGCCCCGCCCTAAAGCATCCCCTGCTTTATGGTCTGTTTGACTCTAAATGGACCATAATGTACTAAATGAACATCATGCTGTATTGAAGAAGACTTGAAACTAGAGATTGAGACCATAAACTCATGTTTACAATGTTTACTGAGGTAATAAATCAAGAGAGAAGTAGAGTCATTTTCTATAGACTTCTATAGGACCAGAGGAGTCGCCCCCTGGTGGACACTAGAGAGAATGCAGCGTTAAGGGTCTTCTTTGGATTCGCTTTTCAGAACCAGAGGTTGCCGTCTTGTAAATCCTCACAGACCCACTGGCACAGTTGGAGACTCTCTTGTTACACAATTTCCTCACTCACACCGAAAAATAACATCATAGATAAGATGAGACCTTTATTGATCCCCATGGGAGGAAACGTTTGACGAAATATCCTCACTCTCCAGAATTTGAGGGGCTGAAGCTCATTCGGGCACAGATATTATTCCCACATACCGACTCTCTCGAACAGAGCAGTGAAGCAGCAGTCGTGGGTTGTGCTTTGTCTTCTCTGGTGTTTGTCAGTTGAACTCAGCGATGCCACCAGACATCAGCACCCGATGCAACTCTTAATGAGTCTCCGAGGGGCGGCCAGCTGTGCAGCGGCCAGGAAACAACCCTGTTTAAAAACTATCATCTCATCCCTGACGCTCGCCCACTTCCCTCCCAGACATCCCAGCGCTGAGATCGGACCTAACCGTCGGCCAGACAACGCCTCGGTCTCTCTGCACTGAACTGTGAACCCGAACAGCCGGCCAAAGGCCTCCAGGCACCTGAAAGCATCATCTGCATTTTAATTAAAAAAACACTTTGGTGACTCATTCTCAATCCAGAGGTCCGGTGGTGTTTCATTAAGCAGGAGTCTGACGTAAACAAGGTGCAGTTATCGTGATGAGAGGGATGTATAGGCAGCATGAGATATACAGATAGAGATCATATAGAGAGAGACACATTTATTCCTCTTATAGGTAAATACAGACGTACAGAAATATGAGATAAGAGTGAATACACATCGCCTCAACTGACAATCAAGAAACTCCTCTTATGTTTAAATATGCAATTGAGGCATTATCTAGCTTTTGTTGAATTTAGGAGAAATCTACAAATAAAATAAATACCTAAATGTGTATTTTGGATGTTTTGTGTCTATTAGTCGGAAAAAAGACGTGTTGGAAGAAAAATAGACCAAAATCTCAAAATTGATCAGAGCATGAAAAACACTATATTTGATGTTGTGTCTCCTTAAGTTCCTCTGGGCCACATATTGGTCACATATTGGCCACATATTGGTCACATATTGGTCACATACAGTATATATGGTGTAGAGAACACAGTAGTTCTGTATCTCCCCCTGTTCATTAAGCTCAAGCAGAGCAAAGAAACGCCACCACTGTGAGACGTTTGAGCACTTTTATTACCTCTTTAAAAGCTTCTGTGTGTACTCTTGGTGACTGTGAGGCCCCTCCAAGGCGTTCATCATCATCCCCCATTTGATACTGATTCCCTGTGAGCGACCACGGAGGCCGGGTGGCCCCCGGTGACGAGCCAGAGTGAAGGTTAAGTCGACGCCAGATAGCAGAGGTCACCGGCGGCCGGGGAGACGGAGATGGATGTGTGTTTGGTCTGGAGACAGAGGGGCCTCAGTGCAGCTCAGTCACACATAAAGACTTACTGATCTACCGTTACTCCTGTACTGCATGTAGTGATGATGTCGCAGTATTACTTGACTGGTATTTCCTGCTGCCTCTACGTCAACGCTGCACAGTCTAAACGAGGTGGACACGAGGCGACCTTCTGCTGAGTGAAGCCAATGTCTTAAACGTGCATCGTCTCTACTGACCAGCAGGGGGCGACTCCTCTGGTTGCATAAAGAAGTACGATTGTATAGACGTCTATGAGAAAATGACTCCGTCACTCCCAAACAGTCCAAAATATATATATAATATGCTCATTTCTGTTCACTGGTTGCAAAAAGCAAAGACGATGAACCAAACTTAAAATAAGTAGAGTGGAAACCATCTCATACGATCACGTCTGTCCGTCTGTAAATATGAATGTTTCTTTATTTCTCATGCACATTACAATCTAATTGACATTTGATTATTGATAACATGAATATGAAGTGATGGAACAGACGGCTTCACTGTGAAACAGTACAGTTCCTACTTCATATGATATATAGTTATATATATATCTATATATCTGTGGGTGTCCGGTCTGCTGTCGGCCACACAGTGAAATGTTTTTATCTGGATACAAATATACATAAATATACATCTACAAAGGCCACAACATACTGATCGTCAGGCTGCATCTGCAGGAGTTCATAAATAATAACTAATGTCAAAATAAAATGCTTTTGCTGGTTGTTTTCTTTTAGATGCTTTAGAAGCATAAAAATGGGTAAAACTCTCCAAAATATAATTCCAAGGTCTGATGATCTCTAAACATCTTTTCATTATAACATCACTTCATATGTACATTGTTTGGATTATTGATTTATTCGGCGCTGCTGTTTAACTTTCATGCAAAATAACATTTTCATTTCAAGATGAGTTTTTTATCATTGTGGTGTTTTTAAAGTAAAGAAGTTCTTCTTCCAGACCACAACTCCTTCAACACATCCTGAATCATTGTGAAACAAGCGAAACAATGTTGAACCAAGTTAACGACTATTTCACTGATTCAGTCGTTTCATGAAAACAAGACTTTTCTTCTGGTTAGTTTTCCTGCTGAGATGAAGATTAGATTAGATTAGACTAGATTAGATTAGATTAGATTAGATTAGACTAGATTAGATTAGACTAGATTAGATTAGATTAGACTAGATTAGATTAGACTAGATTAGATTAGATTAGATTAGATTAGATTAGACTAGATTAGATTAGACTAGATTAGATTAGACTAGATTAGACTAGATTAGACTAGATTAGATTAGATTAGATTAGATTAGACTAGATTAGATTAGACTAGATTAGACTAGACTAGATTAGACTAGATTAGATTAGACTAGATTAGATTAGACTAGACTAGATTAGATTAGACTAGATTAGACTAGATTAGATTAGATTAGATTAGACTAGATTAGATTAGATTAGATTAGACTAGACTAGACTAGATTAGATTAGATTAGATTAGACTAGATTAGACTAGATTAGATTAGACTAGATTAGATTAGACTAGACTAGATTAGATTAGACTAGATTAGACTAGATTAGATTAGATTAGACTAGATTAGATTAGACTAGATTAGACTAGATTAGATTAGATTAGACTAGATTAGATTAGATTAGACTAGATTAGATTAGACTAGACTAGATTAGACTAGACTAGATTAGATTAGATTAGACTAGATTAGATTAGATTAGACTAGATTAGATTAGACTAGATTAGACTAGATTAGATTAGATTAGATTAGATTAGATTAGATTAGACTAGATTAGATTAGATTAGACTAGATTAGATTAGATTAGATTAGATTAGATTCCCTACAAGGAAACCTAATGAGCAGAGAGATTACACAATCACAGAGAAGTGTTTCTTCTTCTGTAAAAACTCCTCTCACCTGACGCAGAACTCCAACCGTGTGAAGACAAACGGTTTCCTTTTCTGTCTTTATTTCAGTTGTGGATGACTTTGGTCTTTGCTCATTCATCCCTCAGCAGTGAGACAATGTGCACACAGTCTCACACACACAGTCACACACACAGTCACACACACTGTCACACACACAGTCACACACTGTCACACACAGTCACACACTGCCACCTAGTGGCCGCACTGCACACACGCCTTCACTGATGATGTGAATGGAGCTTTGTGCCGACAGCTGATGGTCCCTGAAGCACTTAAAACAAGGAACCTGTGTTTTGTTCAGGTTATTATTTTTCTGCTGTGCTATCACAGTTTTGAAGGGTTTGGGATGTTCGAGAGCACGGAAATTGGGGGCGACTCCTCTGATTGCAAACAAGTCAGATTGTATAGAAGTCTATGAGAAAATGAGTCTACTTAACACTTGACTTATTCCTCAGTAATAAGGACAATATGATAAATATCAGAGCGTACAGGGAGGACTCTAATAACACCAGTACAGCTCTATTATATATAATAATATAGTCATAAACTGATATAATACACAGCTGCTAAGACAGAAGCACAGAGAATCTGTTGAGAGATTTATTGCAGTTTATTTCAAGCGATATGATTAACAGCGTGATCACAGCAGCTTCTGAACAATCCAGATGTGTCGGACGTGTTGGGTTCTCCTTCGTTGAGGAGCAGAGCAGTTTGTACATCTTCAGACTAGAAGCAGGCAGACAGCAGGTTCACTATCAGTGGATCTCTGTGTGAAGGTTTACATCTAGTGTGTTACTATGAACACTTCCTGTCGTGTGGCGCAGCACATCATCCAGATGTGATTCTAAATCTTTAACATGTTGAACTACAATCTGAAGTGATGAGGCCTGAAGGAACACCACGACTACACAATGTCGTCAAATCTTCAACTGAACGTAATAACATGTCAGAGTATGATGGAAATAATGATGTACATTCCATCAGCGTTTACATTATTCATTAATATCATTACTGCCCTTAAGATGTAATTAAATGGGATTTAAATCAACATTCCAGCACAGGGAGCAGCTGTTCCATGATCACTCACACCATCGTGAGTGGGTTTGTTTGTGGATGCTGTATTATAAAGATTCTAATGTCTGTTTCTCTGTCGATGTTTCCACAGCAGAGTGACTAACACACAGAAGTATCACCGACTTCAGGCTCCTTTAGTCTCGTTTGAATTCATCCGGGGATAGAAACACAACTCATGAATTCTAGTGTCGCCGGATGTGTAAAGAAGCAACATTTGCTTCATAATATCACCGTTGTTTTTACAGCTAAAGACGTATTAATGCAGCTTTACATGAGATAATGTTCTTGGTGGATGAATGTGGATGAATGTAGAGATGAGGCACTGAAGGCAGCAGAGTGAGTCGTGAGACTGTTTCCAGCTATAAGGCGCTCTGAGTCTGCACACCGCACGATCTAAACCCAACGTTCACAAGAACAGGTCAAAGGTCGCCGGTCACAGGATGGTGTGAAAACACACAACTTGAAGAGTTTAGTTAAACCTCTGTTGACCTTCCTGCTTCTTCACTGGACGTGTTCTCGTCTCTCGTTCTTTAAATCGTTTCCTTATTGTTTGATTATATTTATAATATATATTTTATATAGACTATATATTTGATTGTGTTGGTCTGATGCATTTATTCGTCTCATATGAAACGGTTTGAACTCATTCTGTGTATGAACGGCTCTACACACGCTTTGTTTCCAAGAAACTTGAGTGGAAAGAAATCAGAACTTTTCTTTTTTAAACTGTCTTCAGTGTAATCATCCCGACAGACATCATGCTGAGGCACAGATGAAATCATGTTTCATGATGATGAATGCCTTCATGTTTGGTTATGGAATCGTAACTTCTCCCCTCAAAACACACAGAAAACATCATCGCTGCTCTGGAAGAACAGTTCACTGAAACCACAAGTTCCTTGTGGGACCAGAACAAGATGCTGAAATGAATGTTTACAAAAATAAAATGTCCAAAGAACAAGTTGTTTTAAGATCAGTAACTGGAGCCAGAAGTCAAATGATCTCCAGAAACCATTACAGGACATCAGCATGAAGCACCGGTGGTGAGAGGACGTCAGCCGAGAGGACGTCAGCCGAGAGGACGTCAGCCGAGAGGACATCAGCCGAGAGGACATCAGCCGAGAGGACGTCAGCCGAGAGGACATCAGCCGAGAGGACATCAGCCGAGAGGACATCAGCCGAGAGGACGTCAGCCGAGAGTCAAAACAAGTCTCTTCTTCTTCTTCTTCTTGAGTCTGAACAGAACACGAGGAGGCTGAGTGAAGCAGGCTGGTCCAGTCAGTTTACATATCTGAGAACTCTGCAGATCAACACCGGAGCAGTGAGGACAGTCTCACCACGGGGACGTACGGGAGGACAGTCTGTGGGTTGTTTCTCAGCAGCAGCAGGAAAACATGACGCTCAGATACACGGATACAACATGCGACCCAGTAAAGGTTTCTTCTTCAGCAGGAACTTACGTCTAGTGAGCTCCTTCACTTATTTACATTGAAGTTGGACTTTAAAAGAACTTCATACAGTTTATACAGCAGTTAGGACCTAAACCTGCCGTTTCAAGTGTCCACTTAAAGGAACCGAGTCCCAGGGGGACTCACCTTCTTCACCCCAAACAGCTCCTCATGTGGATCGAGAAACACTTAAAGAGTGTTTTGACTGAATCAGAGTTGAGTTGTATTCATGTACACATGTCATCCAGAGCCCATCTTTAGACTTAAACGTGTTCTAACCAGACAACTTAAGAGACAAAAGGCCAATTATTTATTGGATCTTTAGAACATTTCATCTTTAAAGCTACTGTGAGGAACTGAGACTGTTTCATAGTTCAAAGTTCCTCACAGACACTTTAATCCTCCAGTAGAACCAGAGTTTATATATATTCATGAAATATGAACGTGGGGAAAAAAACAGGGATGAAAAGTAGGAGATTGATCACAGATCGGATGAAATGGAAACAAACTGGAGTGAAGAGTGAACATGTGTCCACGTTGTGTTTGGACGTAACATTTACATTAAGAAAGCTAAATTAATAGTGTTTAAAGAGTCATTTCTTAAAGAGACTTAATTAGATTTAATACATTTTAGGCCTAGAATGAATACATGAAATAATCCAGTATTTTCCTGTCTCATCATTTAGACTTCATGTCTGGAACAAAAGGCTCCTCCGACTCAGTATAACAGTATATAACTGTATATATATATATATATAACAGTATATATAACAGTATATAACTGTGTATAACAGTATATAACTGTATATAACAGTATATATATATAACAGTATATAACTGTATATATAACAGTATATAACTGTATATATATATATAACAGTATATATAACAGTATATATATATAACAGTATATAACTGTGTATAACAGTATATAACTGTATATAACAGTATATAACTGTATATAACAGTATATAACTGTATATAACAGTATATATATATATATATATAACTGTATATAACAGTATATAACAGTATATATAACTGTATATAACAGTATGTATATATATATATAACAGTATATAACAGTATATAACCGTATATAACAGTATATAACCGTATATAACAGTATATAACTGTATATAACAGTATATAACAGTATATAACTGTATATAACAGTATATAACAGTGTATATAACTGTATATAACAGTATATAACAGTGTATATAACTGTATATAACAGTGTATATAACTGTATATAACTGTATATAACAGTATGTATATATATATATAACAGTATATAACTGTATATATATAACAGTATATAACTGTATATATATATATAACAGTATATATAACAGTATATATATATAACAGTATATAACTGTGTATAACAGTATATAACTGTATATAACAGTATATAACTGTATATAACAGTATATAACTGTATATAACAGTATATATATATATATATATAACTGTATATAACAGTATATAACAGTATATATAACTGTATATAACAGTATGTATATATATATATAACAGTATATAACAGTATATAACCGTATATAACAGTATATAACCGTATATAACAGTATATAACTGTATATAACAGTATATAACAGTATATAACTGTATATAACAGTGTATATAACTGTATATAACAGTATGTATATATATATATAACAGTATATAACAGTATATAACTGTATATAACAGTATATAACCGTATATAACAGTATATAACTGTATATAACAGTATATAACAGTATATAACTGTATATAACAGTATATATATATAACAGTATATAACAGTATATATAACAGTATATAACTGTATAACATCCTACACAGCGCTGATTGTCAACACATTAGAATGTTTTTATCTTGTACACAAGAATACCTCTTTACTTTCTATTTCAACAATATATAGTGTGCAAACATACATTTATGATCCACTTTATCCTTCTGAACAGTTTCCTACAAATATAATAATCTATAAATATATATTCACCACAATAATTCAGTTTCAGGGTAAAGACTTCATCTCCCACATCCACACATCATAATCTCCCAACTACACACACACACACACACACACACACACACACACACACACACACACACACACACACACACACACACACACACACACACACACACACACACACACACACACACACACACACACACACACACACACACACACACACACACACACACACAGTGATGAGCGATGGATGAGATGAGATGTAAAACAGGACAAAAAGAACAGAATCCAGGATCATCCATAATTTATTCAACACTCATGATTTCATTTTGTAAAAGATGTTTCTTTACATGAACGTGTTATTAAAAAAATAAAAGTGATGCTCCTCATACATTCGAGAGTTAAACTAGAATCAAGTCCAATCCGGTCATTTCTTAAAGATCTTTTGATTAAATAAATAAATAACATAAGCTGCAGGAGGCTATATCTTATATCTTATATTGATTCAGTGACTAATCATAAACATAATATCATTATTCTGCAACATGTTCCACCTTTCAAACTGAGATCTGGAGGTTCTTTTTAAAGCAGCGCTGGATTCCTCTTTGTTCTGTCTGGAGTTCATCTGAAGACGTTTCAGGTTTAACATCTTGTAAACAGTGAACCCAACACGAGGCGTTCAATGACTCCGTGTGTTCAGACAGAGTGAAGTGCATTTGTCTTTCCTTTCTATTCTTGCATATCCCGGAGAACGACAGAAAGAAGCCGAGTTTCTGCCTGAACACACTTCCTGCATTTAAAGATGTGAAATGCAGTTAAATGCTGTTTTCTCCACCCGTAGACCTGAAGGAGGTCTGAGCTGCTCCTTTAGACTCCTCCTCATGTTTCATCTCCAGCTGCCCTGTTTCTAACCGTTCTCTCCTCTTCTACCTCAAGAGAAAACTCATATTTATAGATCCTACAAATAAAAGTAGCATTCTGTTCATGATGAGTGCAAAGAGTGTAAAAAGTGGGCCCATCTGTCCTAAAGAAGTCCCTTACAATAATCTACAGTGCATCGACTCCCACATTACAGGAGCCTGATGTCAGGAAGAGAAACCTCTGCTGCAGCATGAAGACATCTCTTTTCTATATTACAAAACCATGCATGAAGTGACTTATTGCTTTAAATATTTGTTCTTGTGCTACACGAGATGAACACCTTTGTCTCCTCTCTGCAGGAATCTTTAAGGACGGTTTCGTATCGTAGATCACGACACGCTTCTTCTGTTAACACACACCTACTGTATCAAAAATTAATCGTGCATTTTGCACAGTGTCAATACTCAGCAGAGTCCAAGTCCAAGTCCAAGTCCTTCATCTAACGAGCCTAAAGCGTCAAATCAAAGTCACTTGAAGCCGTTTTAAAAAACAACTTATTTAAGCTCGCTGACTAGATGCTTCTGCTGCCTCCTTGCCTCCTTGCCTCCTTTCCTCCTCTCTTAGTGCAACACTGCTGCCAGCGGTGAACTCACACTGCAGCCGGAGACGACGCGATCAAAACCAACCGAGCACAAGTCTTTGTTTTGGGTTTTGTAAATAAGCAAACATTCTCTTAGCTTTAAGTCCGTATTCAGTGATTAGCATGTGGCATTGTGATAATATTCATATCTGGGCTCTTTCATGTTCTATGTCCTAATGAACATATCACTGACCAGAGCACAAAGAGAGATCATACAAACTGATCATTAGTCAATTGTTTTAAAGTACTTTATCAATTCAAAATGAGAAGAAATCATTTCCCCATGAAGCGTTCTGCATCAACAGTCACCTTTCAAACCCTTTGGACCTGCACTGACACCACTTTTACTCTCCATCAGCCTCACATACTCTGGCACACGTCACTGTCATGCACCCCCCCTGACCTCTGACCCCTTGGTGCCTAGAAACAGTGGCAGCGCTGCTAACGTACACAGCGCTGCCCCGCGGCCGACCCGTCCCACCGCTCTCTCCTGCCGAGTGTAAGCGAGAAGTTGTCACAACGCTGCCGTGACGTGTTTACACCGACTGCTGATTTATGCGGCCGAGAGCGTGCCACGTCCCGCCGGATCGTCTCCAACCTAAACACAACCCTCCAGTGGAGCTGGCTTTGGCCCATGTATGGGGCGAGTGTTTACCCAGCGCCCATCAGTCTGACTGGTCCCAGGAGGCGCTGGTTCCTGAACCGGGACGGTGCCCGACGGGAGATGAACGAGCTCTTAATCATCCGGGCGGCGGATTCCGGGAACGGATTAAACGGAGCGGCGTTATCTCAAGCAGCACTTCGTCTTCTAACGTTTACACCTGAGCGCCTCTGGTTACCCTGGAGAAACCACCACAAACTGCCCAACATTCAACTCAACAGGCGGATCGACCCTTTACTGTTCACACTGCAAGCAACATGACCAGCAACTCAGCAGGAGACAAAGACGAGCAACAAGCAACATGACCAGCAACTCAGCAGGAGACAAAGACGAGCAACAAGCAACATGACCAGCAACTCAGCAGGAGACAAAGACGAGCAACAAGCAACATCACCAGCAACTCAGCAGGAGACAAAGACGAGCAACGAGGAATTCAGAACAAACATCTGATCAGATTCTCAATCAGATGCTTTGTGTTTCTACCGAACATTTTAATTCATCAACAGACATACGTGAACCTTATCGCCACCAGCACCAGTCAATAAAGCTGTTTGGTTCTTTTCATATAAACGACTTCATTAAGTAGTAATTTAATCATCATACCGTTACTTCAACATTACAAATGTCCCGTTAAAGGAACAACCCTCAGTAAGTTGATTCCAGCTCGCGATGAAGAAAGAGAAATGAAAAGGACTCATCTATCCTTTATTCATGGAGAAGAGGCGTATGATTTAAGATTCATGATTACCTTATTTAAGATTATAAGATGTTTGATGTTCATGTCATCTGTGATGTAATAAAGTCATTATTTTGGCAGGATAACCGTTACATGACATCTTTGTCCCATGCAGGCTCCTGTGATGCTCATTTTTCTCTTTTTATTGTTTTTATATATGGAACGATTTAAACAAAACAAATGAAATATAATCACAATAAACATCGTTGCTGCTCTAACTGGAACATGTTGTCAACAACACGCCGGCCAAGCTGCTTGCAGTGGGAACACAGTATAATGCAACAGGCAGCCAGATGAATGTAAAGGTCAGTATCTGACTGGAATATTATCTGAAATCATCTCACACGTCCATCTAACCCTAACCCATCTAACCCTAACCCATCTAACCCTAACACCAAAACTAACCCTAACCCTAACCCATCTAACCCTAACCCATCTAACCCTAACCCATCTAACCCTAACCCATCTAACCCTAACCCATCTAACCCTAACTCATCTAACCCTAACCCATCTAACCCTAGCCCTAACCCATCTAACCCTAACCCATCTAACCCTAACCCATCTAACCCTAACACCAAAACTAACCCTAACCCTAACCCATCTAACCCTAACCCATCTAACCCTAACTCATCTAACCCTAACCCATCTAACCCTAACCCATCTAACCCTAACTCATCTAGCCCTAACCCATCTAACCCTAACCCATCTAACCCTAACCCATCTAACCCTAACCCTAGCCCTAACCCATCTAACCCTAACTCTAACCCATCTAACCCTAACTCTAACCCTAACCCTATCTGACTGGAATATTATCTGAAATCATCTCACACGCCCATCTAACCCTAACCCATCTAACCCTAACCCGAGGACTCAAACCACCAAATCTACAACCGAACTCATCCAAAACTAAATGACATCAAAGTAAATCCTCAGTGAAAAGAATACCAGAGCTTATAATACTCCAAATAAATACACCACAGTATATAGTCCATCATATCTGTATCACAGGAAGTATATAGTCCATCATATCTGTATCACAGGAAGTATATAGTCCATCATATCTGTATCACAGGAAGTATATAGTCCATCATATCTGTATCACAGGAAGTATATAGTCCATCATATCTGTATCACAGGAAGTATATAGTCCATCATATCTGTATCACAGGAAGTATATAGTCCATCATATCTGTATCACAGGAAGGCCACTTTGCATTCAAAACTATGGAGGTGAAGATTACACAACAGGTTATCACACCATGTGCACAAAATAAACGTTCACCCTCCGAGCATCTGACAAATACTTTCTGAGACAGAGTCTCGTAAAAAAGATGGAAGTCGAACAACAAGTACTGATTATGATCCTCACCGTCCGTCCGTCTGTTCGTTGCTTTGAGGAATAATCAGAAGTTATTAAATGTGCCACAGTGCAACTTTGGCATATTACAGAGATCTATTGAACACAACAGGAATACATCTGAAGATATGTGCTACAATGACACAAAGGACAATTATGTTATAAGAACAAAATGAAAAGAAATGACAGTATTTATTCTTAATATTGATTAAATATTATTAGATGTTTTTGAAAGAACTTCTATGTGTGTAAATATGTATTTGGTTGCAGCCACCCTTCTATCCTAATAAGCTACCCTGTCCAAGAACAATGAAGAAACAATAACAGGTGACTTTACAACGAGGGAGTATGATGAATAAACTGAGTTTATGAGTTCATGAGTTCATGAGTTCATGAGTTCATGAGTTCATGAGTTCATGAGCGGATGGTAATGACGACGATTTTCACTGTGCAAAGTCCAGAAATGAGTTCTCATTTCTCTGAGATGATGACATGAATGAAATGAAAGGCAAGACGGTTCACCTCAAGCTTTAAACAATAATTCTCCTAATATACATATATATGTATATATATATTTTCTGATTAATTTGCCATCTCTTACGTTGGGAGAACAACCACTTCATGTCGTTTTGTTCCCTCTGTTACACAAAACCAAATATCATATAGTACATGAACAGTCCAGAAGAGTTTAACATGATGGCAATTTAAGTTTCCTTTTGATTTTGTGCTTTTTAAAAGGCAATGTGCCTTTTTTAAATTTATAACAATTCATTTTTTGGAGCTCAAATGTCTGGTGGAATGACATTTAGAGAAGGCAGCTGTTACCTCTCTCTCTCTGTGGAGATGTCCACAAGGATCCAGAGCACCAGCCTCTCAGGGCTCTGTTGTTGTTGTTGTTGTTGCTGTTAGTTGAGTGTGGCTGCCTGTTCCTTCTCAGCCTTCTCTTTGGCCTTCTCCTTCTCTATCAGCTTCTCCTCCTTCTGCAGCATCACCATGATGTCGGCCACCTGCGTGGTGGAGATGTCGATGTCCTCCTTGTCGATCAGTTCCACCACCTGGGAGAAGAACGCAGGACAGAAGGAGTTCATTAAAGCCTTTCAGAACGTGTTAACAACGCTTCATGAGACTTGAAGCAGAAGTTTGGCTCTAAAGACAATAACTAAGTATAAAATGAATCCTATTAATCAGTCAACTTATGACTTATCATACAATAACCACATGATGATGATCTTCATTACTTATATTCTAACTGTGCATGAATTCAACCTGCACCGACAAATAAATGTGTTAAAACCAAATTGTACTTGTGATCATTAAACATGTGATTTACTATTTATATGTAAAATCACATCACTGATCTATAACAAACTAATCCGATCTCGTGAATTTAAAATACACCACGAATCATTTCCACGTACCTTGATGACGTCGTCGATGTCGATCTTCCCGTCCTTGTTGTCGTCGAGCGCCTCGGCGATGCTCTGCAGCTTGTGCTCTGGAATGTTCTGGATCTGCCGCATGATGTCGATCAGCTCGCCGATGCTGATGAGGTTCTCCCTGAAGGTGTAGAACAGACTGCATACAGGAAACGGTGCGTGTAACCAAGTGCAACGGCAATGTGGTGGAGAAGCCTCGAGGCCAACATGCTGCGTTTCAAGGTCCCAGATCACCAATCACACTGATTCCTGTTTCTTTAAAGCTTCATGGCTAAACATTGCAGTTTAAATGTTGGTCAAAGCTGCTCAAAGTGAATTCATGATTAGTAGGGATGCACCGATACTGATCCATTCAAGTCTATGTGTTTATACTGTTAACTCACTACTTAACATGTACGATATGAATTTATACTACGATCTTAAATCATCTTCAAGTTTTGAACAATTCGTTGCTTCACTAAAAAGTTTACACTTGAACTGTAATTTTTTTGTACAATTTACTATTTGAATGCTAAATATCAATTTCGTACATTTATCTATGTATTTATTTTGTTTAAAGCCCCAGTTCCACCGAAAGCCGGATGTCCCCGGATCACCTCGGATAAAAAGAGGTGAGAACCGGGGTGATCCGCGGTGAACCGGGGTGATCCGGGAAGGAAATCGTCCCGGATGACAACACATTTGACATGTTTCCCGGTTCTACTACGGTTCTACTACGGTTCTACTATGGTTCCGCCACGGATCACCCCTGTTCAAGCCTGGTTCATCCCGGATGGCCACGGTTTGACCACGGATGAGCACGGTTTGACCACGGTTCAACTACGGATACGCCGCGGACACGGCCCGGATGCGTCCCGGATGAAGCCTCAGGGTATAAATAGTTCTGATTTTCAGAGACAAAATCACTCTTCCGAAAATATCTGAAAGGACAACATGCCGAAAATTAAACCCAAGAAGAAGGCGATGACTGCTGCAAAGAAGAAAGCTGCTGCTGCAGCAGCAGAAGAAGAAAAGAAAAGAAGAGAAGAAGAATCTTCCTCAGACGACAACAACACGCCGAGAATTAAACCCATCCGGGGTGCTCCGGGTGTCAACTAGCTCCCGTTTCATCCCGGATTAACACGGCTATGCTACGGTTCATCCCGGTCTTACTACGGTTCATCCCGGTCCTTCTACGTTTCTTCCCGGATGCGCTACGATCAACGCCGCCCCCCTCTCCATTCCCGGATGTCCCCGGATCACCCCGGATGTTAGTTGTACGTCCGACGAGCCGCTCGTCTTCCCGGATACGCCGCGGATGGCCACGGTTTTACTACGGTTCATCACGGAACGTCCCGGACTGACTACGGTTTCACTACGATTCCACTCCCGGATGACCCCGGATCTGATCCGTAGTGTCTCCGGGGACATCCGTAGTATGTCCGGCTTTCGGTGGAACTGGAGCTTTACAAAGTTAGAAAAGCAATGAGTGAGTCCGGCCTGACGTCCCATCACGTCCACGCAGTGAGGAACACAACGTACTGTGGATCGGACCGGTGCATCCTTCATTAATAGATTAATAGATGCTTTAAATGATTTGTTTTTAAAGCAGGTAAATATCGTTTTATGCTCAGAAATGGCAGCAAAAAGAATCAATTGAGCCAATTCTTATTTTAGTTATTAAATCAGATATTTGTTCATTCTCAGTAGAATTCCCACATCACTCACAAAAACTAAACACGTTTGGACTTTCTTAAATCTTTCAAATCAAGCAGTTTGAGTTGGATCAGTTCAGCTTACCTTTTGACATCATTATGTTTAGAAAAGAATAATCTGTAAAATGTTAAATAAATTAAAATTTGTTTTTTCATTTGTAAACTAAAAAGGGTTAGTCATAACTGACAGTATACTTTGTTTTATCTGGGAAACCTGTTTTATCTCCACCAGCATTTTACAGTGAAAGTGATGATGATGAAGATGACAGTGAGGATGAGGATGATGGTAATGACAGTTTGAGTATAAAAAAACAGACATATAAGACATACAATAACAATTTAAATAACTGATAAATAAAGTGTAAATCATAACGCAGCAGCGATAGCTCCAGTTATTATGTAGTAAACAAAGATAATAAAGCTCCAGTTATTATGTAGTAAACAAAGATAATAAAGCTCCAGTTATTATGTAGTAAACAAAGATAATAAAGCTCCAGTTATTATGTAGTAAACAAAGATAATAAAGCTCCAGTTATTATGTAGTAAACAAAGAAACTGTTGCAAAGCCTGATGGGAGACATCAAAGCTGTTTTCTTAAAGACGAAGTTCGACCTTTTGGGAAATGAGCTCATTTATTTTCTTTCCGAGAGTGAGATTAATAATAACTCTGAACAGAGCCAGACTAGCTGCTTTCTCCCTGCTTCCAGTCTTTATGCTAAGCTACATGCTAAACACTTCCTGACTCCAGCTCCAAACTAGGTCTTACAATAAAGTTAAACTACAAGTGTTGCTGGACTTTTGAGTGAAATGTCCTCTACAGTCGTAGCATTTTTAAGCATTGATTTTGAATTACTGTTTGAAGTTGTTGTATAGTTTGTGTGTATGTAAAAGTGTTTTATCAACCCAACTCTCTAACTGACATCATGACATTGTTGTTGTTTAATTATTAATATTACGTGTGTGTATCTGATATACCTTCCTTCTTTAGTTAAACATTGAGCCTCCCTGTTGCTCCTTCATCCCCATGAACACACACATTATTGTGTATTTTGACTCAATCCCACATTCACCATCCAGCTACCACGAATACTCACAAGAGCACCAAATGTGGATTAATCCGCCACTTAAAATAGTCCCCAACAAATGCCATATATGGTCCGTTAGTGTTATCGGTGACTTCTTTATATATTTGTGACGCGTTTTTCAAGTAGAAGCTAACGTGCTTCAAGAGACGGACGAACATATTGTTTGTTTTGATCTTTTCAAGGATTTTGTTGACGATATAAAGAAATATTGAATATTTCAAACACATTAGCTGTAAACATTTGTAACAAAGCGTCTGTACATGAAGAAGTCGGTAGACTTCATTGACTCTTCTGAACCACTACAGACCTGCTGTCTATGTGGTGTTTCAAAGCATCTTCAGCTCTTACCCGATAGGTGGGGTGGCCCCACTGTCCACCTGGCCGTCCAGGATGATCTTGTCCTTCTCCAGCTCCCCGATGATCTTGCCGATGCGACCGATCATGCGGTTTACTCTCTTGGACAGACGCTGGCTCGCCTTTGACTCCTCTAGCGCCTTTTCTTGACCGGTCTTGGAGAGCTCCTTCTTTATCTCCTCCAGATCCTGGAAGCAAAAAGACAGAATGCTCTTTAAAGCTCTAGAACATTTGATTTGAAGGCAATACATCTTGTCTCTCTGTAAGAACTACAAGTGAGGCACCTCGTTGTATTCCTGGACGTCATCCTTCAGTTCCTCAAGCTCTTCTTTCTCCAGAGTCAGCAGCCTCTTCTGGTCCTTCAGCTTTGAGCACGCATCACTCAACAGGTCAATCTCCTCTTTGGTGATCTCCTCACCCTGCAACACAAGCATACGGTTAAAGCTCCTAAATGTCAGAAACAACATCCATTACTTGGATTAAAACTTCTAGTCAAATGTCCTTTAAAACATACATTATGTTCTTAGAAGCAGACTAAATTAAAACTGCTTTACAGACTTTTTACAAACCGAATAATAAACATATCAACTTATGCTCATATTTTCCCTCCAAAACAAAGTGGGGTCAAAAGGTCCACGTGCATTTAATACAAACCCAAATAAGAGACCAACCTAAACACACAAAAAGGGTAAAAGAGGGGAAGCTCTAGAGGACACTGGGCTACTCCCCATAACCCCGAAGCACATTAGCACACGATGAAGAGGACTCTGTGGAGCTGTTAGTTACAGAGGGGAAAGGTTCAAGTCTTCTCAGTGACATCGCCAAGAAGGACGGAGAAGGAAAAGAGGAGGAGGAGTCCTGATAGATGTGGTCCAAACAGAATTTGCAAATCATATTTAGCATTTCTTCAAGCTCTTCAGAGCAGAAGATGAGAGGGGTCAGTGTTCATCCCACTTCAGAACACACAGCCCAACATTCATCTCATCAAGAGTTACTTGTGTACCTCAGAGTATCTCACTCCTACTGAACGTCTGCAAAAAGGTTTTAAAAAATGCCAGAATGATATGCAAGTCCTGTTTCCCCCTCATGTGGGTGGGTCCGCTCAGAGAAAGGTAGAGTGTGCGTGCAGGGATGAACAGGTAGAGATGTGAGGAAGACATCATTAAACCTAACCTGGAAGCGCAGGAATCTCTGCCACTGTTCACACTGCGTCGTGCAGAAGTGATCAAATGAAAAAGTGGCAACAAGTGAGTGACAAATGAATCAATGAACAAGAAACAAAACAGCAAACATGAATGATTTGTGCTGGTCGAGGGTTAGAGGCTCCGTTAACCAAAGAGATTCAAATCCTTTGTGACAAAAGTTCATCTTCTGTTAAAAACATGATCTGATAGTTAAATGATCTCTGAACCCCACACAGACAATGTCCTCATTACTATTGTCCAACACTGATACGATGACGTGATGTAAACACTTCTCTGGTGCTTAGTGCAGCTGTAAAGAGGACATCGTGAGTTTCTCTTTAGAAGTTTAAAGGCACAATGAGTAGGATACTAGAGTATAGATAAGGTACAAATATAGAGAGGCAAACATGAGGGAAGCACCCTAACCCCCGTTGAGCCGGGGAGGACACGCCAACTTTGAATGTTGTGTTTACACGACCGACTACTCGTTGAGACTTTAACACGGATCTACTGATGTCACCGACTGCATGTGTGGAGACATTACCTTGATTGCTTCTATGACCGGTGCTGTATCCCTCAGCGTCTCTGAATGAGCAGCCATGTCAGCTTTAACCAGCTCGGCTTCAAACTCCATCTCATCCTGTAGAGGACAGAGACAGAGGGTTTATAATCTGTAGGATAACATGGCGCCTCATGAGCTGGCGTGGAAACAGGTTCATCAGGCTGGGAATCGCACCAAACACTGTTACATAGAACTCCGTCTGTTGCATGCAAGTATCAAAATCTGCAAGCTCCAAAACGTTGGTTTTATCACTATTATTTCATCAAATTGTCACTTGTCAAAGTAAGTCAAATATTGTCTGAGCAATAAAAACCAAGTGTCATTGTATTGTTACCCTGGCAGCCTTCTCGGCAGCGTCCGCCCGCCTCTCCATCTCCCGGTCCTTGTTGTCCTGGCGTATGACCGCCTCCTCCCGTAGCGTGGTCTCCAGCTTGGCCTTATTGTCCACTTTGGAGAGCGCCATCTCTGCCACCATCAACTGGGCCTCCTTCGTCTGGGAAAGAGTAGGAGAGAGCAGAGGACTCAAATATATCGGTAGATTTCTTTTTAAAACAGAACCACAAATGAAACCTTAAATGCTGAGATACACTGAAGCCGTTATCTCTCATCAAAGACACCAGACTTCACTGTTTTTGTCAACGGAGTCTCGTGGCTTTGAAGAGACAACATGGATGCAACAGTTCCAGTGTCCTGTCTGACGGCAAGGTACAGCAGTGCAAATATTCTAAACACGTCCACAGCAGTAACATAGCTTTGCTCTCGTGCTGGTACTCTTGTCTGTTTCTCCAAACTGGCGACCATCATCCATAACATCCAGACTATCCCTTTAACATACCATCATCTACTGTATGTAATAAACAGACTATGGATGAGTACTTCATAACATCCAGACTATCCCTTTCACATACCACCATCTACTGTATGTAATAAACAGACTATGGATGAGTACTTCATAACATCCAGACTATCCCTTTAACATACCATCATCTACTGTATGTAATAAACAGACTATGGATGAGTACTCCACAACATCCAGACTATCCCTTTAACATACCATCATCTACTGTATGTAATAAACAGACTATGGATGAGTACTTCATAACATCCAGACTATCCCTTTAACATACCACCATCTACTGTATGTAATAAACAGACTATGGATGAGTACTTCATAACATCCAGACTATCCCTTTAACATACCACCATCTACTGTATGTAATAAACAGACTATGGATGAGTACTCCATAACATCCAGACTATCCCTTTAACATACCACCATCTACTGTATGTAATAAACAGACTATGGATGAGTACTTCATAACATCCAGACTATCCCTTTAACATACCATCATCTACTGTATGTAATAAACAGACTATGGATGAGTACTTCATAACATCCAGACTATCCCTTTAACATACCACCATCTACTGTATGTAATAAACAGACTATGGATGAGTACTCCATAACATCCAGACTATCCCTTTAACATACCACCATCTACTGTATGTAATAAACAGACTATGGATGAGTACTTCATAACATCCAGACTATCCCTTTAACATACCATCATCTACTGTATGTAATAAACAGACTATGGATGAGTACTCCATAACATCCAGACTATCCCTTTAACATACCACCATCTACTGTATGTAATAAACAGACTATGGATGAGTACTTCATAACATCCAGACTATCCCTTTAACATACCATCATCTACTGTATGTAATAAACAGACTATGGATGAGTACTTCATAACATCCAGACTATCCCTTTAACATACCACCATCTACTGTATGTAATAAACAGACTATGGATGAGTACTTCATAACATCCAGACTATCCCTTTCACATACCACCATCTACTGTATGTAATAAACAGACTATGGATGAGTACTTCATAACATCCAGACTATCCCTTTAACATACCATCATCTACTGTATGTAATAAACAGACTATGGATGAGTACTTCATAACATCCAGACTATCCCTTTCACATACCACCATCTACTGTATGTAATAAACAGACTATGGATGAGTACTTCACAACATCCAGACTATCCCTTTCACATACCACCATCTACTGTATGTAATAAACAGACTATGGATGAGTACTTCACAACATCCAGACTATCCCTTTAACATACCATCATCTACTGTATGTAATAAACAGACTATGGATGAGTACTTCATAACATCCAGACTATCCCTTTAACATACCATCATCTACTGTATGTAATAAACAGACTATGGATGAGTACTCCATAACATCCAGACTATCCCTTTAACATACCATCATCTACTGTATGTAATAAACAGACTATGGATGAGTACTTCATAACATCCAGACTATCCCTTTAACATACCACCATCTACTGTATGTAATAAACAGACTATGGATGAGTACTTCATAACATCCAGACTATCCCTTTAACATACCACCATCTACTGTATGTAATAAACAGACTATGGATGAGTACTCCATAACATCCAGACTATCCCTTTCACATACCACCATCTACTGTATGTAATAAACAGACTATGGATGAGTACGTCACAACATCCAGACTATCCCTTTAACATACCACCATCTACTGTATGTAATAAACAGACTATGGATGAGTACTTCATAACATCCAGACTATCCCTTTAACATACCATCATCTACTGTATGTAATAAACAGACTATGGATGAGTACTTCACAACATCCAGACTATCCCTTTCACATACCACCATCTACTGTATGTAATAAACAGACTATGGATGAGTACGTCACAACATCCAGACTATCCCTTTAACATACCATCATCTACTGTATGTAATAAACAGACTATGGATGAGTACTTCATAACATCCAGACTATCCCTTTAACATACCATCATCTACTGTATGTAATAAACAGACTATGGATGAGTACTTCATAACATCCAGACTATCCCTTTCACATACCACCATCTACTGTATGTAATAAACAGACTATGGATGAGTACTTCATAACATCCAGACTATCCCTTTAACATACCACCATCTACTGTATGTAATAAACAGACTATGGATGAGTACTTCATAACATCCAGACTATCCCTTTCACATACCACCATCTACTGTATGTAATAAACAGACTATGGATGAGTACTTCACAACATCCAGACTATCCCTTTCACATACCACCATCTCGGGCAGCGTCTGCAGTGTGGTCTTCAGCTGGTCGGCGGGGGACAGGGTGTCGGGGAGGAACATGGCTCGAGACAGCAGCAGCAGGGACGTGGGGATCTGCTGCTTCAGATGAAGCTCGAGCCACTAAAGAGCCCAACACAACAGGACAGAGGTTATGACAAATATGAGACCATTTCAAATCTCCTTCAACTTCCATAACCTTATTGTTTGAGTCTGTATAACCTCTGTGAACGAGAGAATAGAAGAAGAGCTTCAGGTTCCTCTCAGACCACAGATACATTAGATTAGATTTTGCATGTGCACTTTACATCTAATTTAAAATGTTATTATCCCCTTTCAGCAAAGAATCGTTAAACTGCAGGATCAACCACGTCTAGTCAGTCAAACTTCATGACATTTAACAGTGAAGATTAAAGTAACACACCAAAGAAATGAAAGAAGGTCAATAATGAGACATCTTAAGGCGGTAAAACTTTAACATTTAAGTTCTGTAACTGAGGAAAAAGGAATGCACGTGTGGCAAAGAGTGAAACCCTGAAAGTATCCTGCATCGCTGTCTGCTGCCGGTACCTGGATGAGTTGCTCTCTCAGTCGTTCTTCTGTGACTCCGAGAGACCTCATCCCTCGGGCGCGACAGGCTGCCTGCACCTCGTTCACGCTCAGACTCTCCACGCCTTCCTCCGCTATCAGCTGGAACCAACGAGAGCGCACACAGAGCTTCTATCAGCCAGCTTCCATTTGAACTGGCGTCAAACATTTCAAATGAAAGTTAAATGCTCATACCTTGTCATCCGCCCGGATGGTCCTCAGCTTCATGATGAGCTGGAAGCGGAGGAAGTTGTTGGTCCCGATGGACTGGAGCTCCAGGAGACGGCAGAGAGCCACCAGCTGAGGTCGGGTCAGGTTGTCCAGAGTCAGCTCGTCCTCGAACAGTTTGGAGAATCTCATGATCTGCTCGTTACTGGGACGTTCCCCGGAGTCCCGAATCTACAAAGATGATGAAGTGATGACTTGTAACTCCTTCTGGATGAGCGAAGTCATTCTTTTGATGCAAAAATACTTAAACTATGAGTCGAGACTACGACGGAATCATTAACGTCGAGCAGTTTCTCTCTATCTGCCATTATTATGTTATTATTATGTTATTATTATTATTATTATGTTATTAGTATTATGTTATTATTATTATTATTATTATGTTATTATTATGTTATTATTATTATGTTATTATTATTATGTTATTATTATGTTATTATTATGTTATTATTATTATGTTATTATTATTATGTGGTCCCTTCTCACTCACAGAACAATATCTTTCCTAGCTTGCAATGCAACTGTTGCACAAACATTTCTCTCAGGATTAATAAGATAAAACAGACTTTATTACTCCCGAAGGAAAACATAAAAATGTTTAAAAGAAAACACATAAGTCTAACAAATATAAAGTGTAAAGGAGTTATATTAACAATAATGCAAAACAGAAAAGCAATAAGAGTAAGATACATTTAACAACCAAGTCTTATCTTATCATGCAGCTTTTCTTAGAACGGTTTAAAACAAACATAGAATAAACACGTCGTTGTTTCCTCCACCAGAGGGCAGCACTGAGCCCGTCGTCACTCCTTTCATGGCCTCAGGAGCACAGACACTCACCTTCTGGAAGAAGGTGGAGAACTCCTCCGTCACGTTCCCCTGAGCCGCCTTGTTCCGCAGAGCGATCTCCTCGATGGTGTCCTGCAAGAACTTGGCCATCTCCAGTTTGACTCTCAGCTCTGTTTTCAACCTCTCCTCCTAAAACACGTCACAAACACAATGAATAACTCCTCATGATAACTATTACACAGGAGCATTCTGCTTCAGAGAGCGTTATTAACTATGTGGTCAAATATAATCTACAATTAATAGTCGTATTGCAGTATTGTTTTACAACATACGTGAGGTCAATGCGTCTGTATATAAATTGGTAATTTATCAGTATAGTCTGCAAGAATACCGAATACTGGTTCCAGCTTCTCAAATATGAGGATTCGACTCTTTTCTTTGTCTTATATGATAGTAAACTGAAGATCTTTGGGGTTTTTGGACTAAATAAATCACGTTGGGCTGATCCATTAATGGAGAACATAATCAGCAGATTAATGGAGGATGAAAATGATCGATAGTGGCAGCCTTATTTCAGCTACTGTGTCTCAAACTAACGTGGACCTAAAACTGGGCTACAACTCTGAATTGCTACAAATATTTGCAAACTAACCCCCAGCATTGACTTCATGCATCTTGTCTGTATCATGCAGCTTCAGTCCAAATGAAAAGCTTTGGATTACCTTCTTTGACTTGGTCTCGAAGGTGGACGGCAGCATGTTGGGGAAGAGTTTCAGAGCTACGGGAAGCAGGAACTCCATGAAGGGGACGATGATGAACACCAGGAAGGGAAGAAGTCTGAAGACGTCGGCACACGTTCTGAGGAACTGGGGAGAAAATAAATGGAATTAGAACGTTCTCCTTAGAAATGAGGACTTGTGAAGAAGTCGTGATGTTCTAAACGTGGTTAGTATTGATGAACTGAGGACTTGTGAAGAAGTCGTGATGTTCTAAACGTGGTTAGTATTGATGAACTGAGGACTTGTGAAGAAGTCGTGATGTTGTGGTTAGTATTGATGAACTGAGGACTTGTTTAGTATTGATGAACTGAGGACTTGTGAAGAAGTCGTGATGTTGTGGTTAGTATTGATGAACTGATGACTTGTGAAGAAGTCGTGATGTTGTGGTTAGTATTGATGAACTGAGGACTTGTGAAGAAGTCGTGATGTTGTGGTTAGTATTGATGAACTGAGGACTTGTGAAGAAGTCGTGATGTTGTGGTTAGTATTGATGAACTGATGACTTGTGAAGAAGTCGTGATGTTGTGGTTAGTATTGATGAACTGATGACTTGTGAAGAACTCGTGATGTTGTAGTTAGTATTGATGAACTGATGACTTGTGAAGAAGTCGTGATGTTGTGGTTAGTATTGATGAACTGAGGACTTGTGAAGAAGTCGTGATGTTGTGGTTAGTATTGATGAACTGATGACTTGTGAAGAAGTCGTGATGTTGTGGTTAGTATTGATGAACTGATGACTTGTGAAGAAGTCGTGATGTTGTGGTTAGTATTGATGAACTGATGACTTGTGAAGAAGTCGTGATGTTGTGGTTAGTATTAATGAACTGATGACTTGTGAAGAACTCGTGATGTTGTGGTTAGTATTGATGAACTGAGGACTTGTGAAGAAGTCGTGATGTTGTGGTTAGTATTAATGAACTGATGACTTGTGAAGAACTCGTGATGTTGTGGTTAGTATTGATGAACTGAGGACTTGTGAAGAAGTCGTGATGTTGTGGTTAGTATTAATGAACTGAGGACTTGTGAAGAAGTCGTGATGTTGTGGTTAGTATTGATGAACTGAGGACTTGTGAAGAAGTCGTGATGTTGTGGTTAGTATTGATGAACTGAGGACTTGTGAAGAAGTCGTGATGTTGTGGTTAGTATTGATGAACTGAGGACTTGTGAAGAACTCGTGATGTTGTGGTTAGTATTGATGAACTGAGGACTTGTGAAGAAGTCGTGATGTTGTGGTTAGTATTGATGAACTGAGGACTTGTGAAGAAGTCGTGATGTTGTGGTTAGTATTAATGAACTGAGGACTTGTGAAGAAGTCGTGATGTTGTGGTTAGTATTGATGAACTGAGGACTTGTGAAGAAGTCGTGATGTTGTGGTTAGTATTGATGAACTGAGGACTTGTGAAGAAGTCGTGATGTTGTGGTTAGTATTGATGAACTGAGGACTTGTGAAGAAGTCGTGATGTTGTGGTTAGTATTGATGAACTGAGGACTTGTGAAGAAGTCGTGATGTTGTGGTTAGTATTGATGAACTGAGGACTTGTGAAGAAGTCGTGATGTTGTGGTTAGTATTGATGAACTGAGGACTTGTGAAGAACTCGTGATGTTGTGGTTAGTATTGATGAACTGAGGACTTGTGAAGAAGTCGTGATGTTGTGGTTAGTATTGATGAACTGAGGACTTGTGAAGAAGTCGTGATGTTGTGGTTAGTATTGATGAACTGAGGACTTGTGAAGAAGTCGTGATGTTGTGGTTAGTATTGATGAACTGAGGACTTGTGAAGAAGTCGTGATGTTGTGGTTAGTATTGATGAACTGATGACTTGTGAAGAAGTCGTGATGTTGTGGTTAGTATTGATGAACTGAGGACTTGTGAAGAAGTCGTGATGTTGTGGTTAGTATTGATGAACTGAGGACTTGTGAAGAAGTCGTGATGTTGTGGTTAGTATTGATGAACTGAGGACTTGTGAAGAAGTCGTGATGTTGTGGTTAGTATTGATGAACTGAGGACTTGTGAAGAAGTCGTGATGTTGTGGTTAGTATTGATGAACTGATGCCGTCGGTCTGCTCGTGTTTGTTTCCCACCAGCTGAAGGTCTTCTCTGCCTCCACCAGAGAGCAGCAGCGAGAGGAGAAGCATGTGAAAACGTTTACCTCATCTCCTTTGTCTCTGGTACAATCGGCGGCTCAATCCCTCGAGTTTCAACAGTCAGCACTTTGAACCCCGTCCCCATACATCTCCCCGGTAACAGAATGGAGCCGTGGACCAAAGTGAACATTCTGCCTCACAAGGCTCACAAACTGTCCTCTTAAGGCCAACGGGAAGCACGTCTGTTCTGCATGAACCTGAACAATCCTCGGAGTATAGAGGTCTGCTTCATTGTCCGGCCGTCCGGCCGCGGCTTTGTGAACCACCGTCCGGCGGCACAATCCCAGCCGGCCATCTACAGAAAGGTCCCCGAGGGGAGAGGGCCGCCACACGAGTCCTTCTTTCTCCACCCTTTCCACCTGCATGTCACGGGACCAGTAGGGTGAAGGATTTAGGCCGGCCTGAGTGAAAAGGCCTTTGTCCGCAGCCCCATTGACATGTATATCATCTCCCAGAACTCCACATGAAAGGAGGGGGGAGGGGGGGGGGGGGGGGGAGGAGGAGGGGAGGAGGAGGAGGAGGGGGGGGGGGGGGCAGATTAAAATAGAAGAAGCCTTAAACGGAGGCCTGAGAATCTAAGTGAATATGAAAGGAGGAGATTAAGGAGGCAAATGCAGTCCAGGTTAGATGAATGGGGCGTAGATGGACTCTGAGGGAGTCAGCTGCATTTGAAAAGGTGCAGATGGGACGGTGGGGGGGGGTTAAGGGGGGGGGCACTGACCAGCAGCTATTAACACAATCACACAGAGCCGGAACGTGTTGGATGTATCTACTGGGGGGTTTAAAGCTTTGTGGAGTTTCATCCAATGTAATGCTCAAAGCTGTTTGATTACGTTATGTGATATCTACTTAGTTATTAGTTATTTTATAACCTTGTTATCCACACGAGTAAATAATGGTGATAACAGCACCAATCGATTTACACTCAGATTATAACTCTTTTAACATAATCTATCGATAAAAAAAGCCAAAAATGACATTGACGTGATCCTGTCAACAATGTGGAGAACGTTTGTCTGTGTGAAGCTGAAGTCAATGTAAATGTAGTCTATTCAAACAATAACTCAGTGCGTGCTATATCGACCGAGAAAGCAGAGTTTTCCTGCTCGTGGAGCTGCGCCGGCAGTGCCTACATGTACCAAGATGCATTGGGGTCCCACCGGCCGAATGCAGCTGTGATCTCAGCTTTCTGGGTCAATCACTGAGGCATTTATGGCTTCAATAGACTACATCTACCGTCAATATCAAAGGTTCCCTTCAGCCGAGTTATGGAATCAAAGCTTCTTCCTGAAGAGCTTCACTCAGGCAACACGGTCTGCTGACAGACAATGTCTCTAATTGATCCCATTAGGTTTGAGAAGCTGTGGATTAAACATTACAGAACCAGGCACATCTCTGATGTCTAAAGTCATGCTGGTTACCCTGTCAACTCTTCCATTGACTGGAAACACGTTGAACTACTTCTGTTTATGTTCAAATACAGTTTTCTGTAATTGGACAGACCTTTGAAACAGAACTCTGTATTCTTACCAGATGGGGTCAAAATCTACCAGTAATTTAAGTAACACTTGAAATTCTTAGTTATTTAAAAGAAATGGATCCTTGATGTCGGACTGAAGTAGACAAACGCAGGCTTCTCATTTCTATTCGTGACACGACAAAAGGACTTGGCAGCTGCAGCTAGCTGGCTTATTAAGCTACCATTAGCTCCACGAAATGCTTTTAAATCTTTCCAACCGACTCATTTGCAGACAAAACCGTACTAAGAGTCTCCCGTATGCACTCGATGACAACATGCATGATGCGGTGCTAACAGACTGAAGCTGCATGTCCAACGAATCAGCATCCCCCCCGCTGTGCTGAGTCACTGTTTACACAGACGTTGTTCAAGGGGGGTTAAAGCTGCATCATCACTGGTAGCAAAGAGGAAGAGGAAGAGGAAGATGTGGTGGAAAACTACTCTGATCTCTGCAGAACACTCAGGGAACAGACACGCTTTGGGGCTCTTATGCTAGTATCACTAAATATGGTCCCAACGGCCTTTTTAGCCAAATAAACTCACATTTTATACATTTATTTTCTGAAGACTTTGAATACTGGACGTCAGCTTTGAGTGTCGGGCTACAACAGAGCTGCTCACAAGCCGATTGTGTAACAACGATGCTGTGATGAGGCCCGGGGGCATCGGAGAGCTTTAAATAAATACATTTAATAAAACACATTTACTCTCCAGAGAAAGCCTTTCATGACAACAGGAGATCTATATTCTCACCTGTCTCCTCTCGCGGCGGGACAGCGGGTGTCCGTTCAACACCGTCCACAGCATTCGCCCTGCGATAGTGGTATCGATCCACAGCAGCCTGAAGCCGTGGTAGTAGTGCTTCACCTCGTCTACGACCCACTGTCGGAGCGTCCTCCTCACAGGTGCTGCATCCAGCGTGGGGCTGTACACCGGCCCCCCTTCCTCCAGCTTCTTCTTATTGTCCTTTAACGAACGCAGGGACTTCTCCACCTTGGAGTCGTCCCACCTCCTCCTCGAGGTGTGTATCCACCTCACACCGGGGATGTCCTGCGGCCGCGCTGTCGTCCAGTGGGCCCCCGTTGTGACTGCGGGGTACGCTGACGAAGAGGCCCCCGACACAAACGCACAGTAGAGGCGCTGTGAGTCCGGGCTCTGGCAGGGGCCCACGTATCCATCCGATGAGGGGCCCGAGGGGCCCGAGGGGCCGAGTGAAGACACCTGGGCAAAACCGCCAAGTCGTCTGAGGGGAAAATAAAACGTTGAAATACAATATCAGCGCAATATTCAACGCTTTAAAAGACCTCGAACACCGATTCAAGTCATTTAATGCTGTAGCGCACGCTTTCATATAATATAAGTTACTTTCACATGTTTGGAGGAAATATAGAGACTGAAGAAGCCTCGCATATGATTGGCTTACGTTTGACTGGAGAGTCTGAGAGCTGTGCAGTTGAAACAGGCTCCATCTTGTACTTTCCCTGAAAAGAAAAACACAACATGAGCCGCTGTGTTCTGATAATCAGTTATTAGACAGACGACACACACACACACACACACACACACACACACACACACACACACACACACACACACACACACACACACACACACACACACACACACACACACACACACACACACACACACACACGGAGCATACATTCAGCAGCTTTCCACAGGTTGCGACAGGTCTCACACATTAATGCAACTTTAGTTGTGAATGAACTGACCCAGATGTGAAAGGAGCAGAAGCACACAGAGCTGTTATCTGGTTGTTATCTGGTGAAGCCTCCTGATAGTGTTTCTAAGAATCATTAATGTAATACCTTTATATGTCTTGGCATACGTCATCCAAAATATTCAAAGAATCACTTTCAGGTCTTTGCACTGAAGGACCATTATTATCTTCATATATATCTTCTTCTGTCTTTACACTGATCCAGATGTTCAGCCACCGTGAGGCCCACCGTGAGGCTCCCAGAGGCCGCTGTCAGCGCGACACACGCCGAGAGTGAAGGCGGAGTGGTGAGACACTTCCGACCAATCACGGCAGAGCACACGGCCTAACCACGCCTCTCCTCTGGCTCTCACATGGCCGGCTGGAGTAAATCCAGCAAGGCCTGGCTGAACATGTCAGGCTGTGGCTGGTAGGCCAGAGGACACAGAGTTTACTGGAACAGTGTCACCTTTGTGGCTGAAAGGGTTAGCACAACCCTACTGTAGCACAGAAAGAACAGCCTGGAAATACAGTAGATTACCGTAAACCTGCAGCATTCCCCTGAGCTGTACAGTCCAACCTCAGGCCTCTGATCCTCTCGGGGGGGTCACACTTTTGGTTTCACATTCATTTCTCTTGCACTCCAACATTTGTCACATTGGGTGGACAACTATTAGATATCACAACGGCCATACGTTCTACTTTACTTTAAGATATTTGAAGCTACATTTAAAAACATGAATAGGAGCTTTGAATCTGAAAGAAATTGCATTCAGTACAGCCCTACACACACACACACACACACACACACACAGTATATACTGTATATGTGTGTCTTCTGTCCCTCTTCACCCTGAAGAAGACTGCCATGTCAAAATGTTGGTAAAGTATTAAATATATTTTGCATCGTGCGACGATCGTTCCTTTACACAGCCCGACTATAACACATAAGAAAACAATCATCAGCACACAACGCCCTCTATTCTTAGGCCCCGACGTCACAGAAGGAAAAGTAAAAGAAACCAAAGAGGAGCAACAGAGGAGAAGACTTCTCTGAAGTTGTTCACTTCCTGTCTGCACGGGTAAGTCTCTGTTCGTCTAACAACATGGTCACTTCTTACAGAACAAGATCATGACTCATGAGATGTTCTTTAAGCTGTAATAGAAAACCCAAGTTTACTACACATAGAATAATGAACATGGTAGCAACACATGTCCTAACTACCATCTGGATCAATGTTGATCAACTGTTTCTGGTATTCATGAAGTATCGTCTTCTGAACCTGCTGATCAAACTATATGACAATATTTAACATTCTGCACCAATCTAATTGGTCCTTTGTTGCTGACGTGGTCCTGATCCCCGTTGGATCTGGTCCTGACTCAAACTACACCAGGTCTGACCTTGAAGGGTCATGACTGGGTCACGAGCTGCAGGACCTTTACCTGCTGCAGCCACTAACTGGTGTGTGACTAAAACACGTCCTGGTGCACTGGAGCCAGTTCAACACATCACCTGTGAGAGTGAAGAGCAGCAAAAGAACAGGACTTTCCATCGGACACAGAACTCTAAACAGTACAATCTTGTGCTCTAAATCCAGATTCATGATGAGCTTCATCTACACTCTTCAGAGATGCGTGAACTTCCCCAGTGGCCACTTGAAAACAAACCAAAGCTTGGAAGCTAAAGCAACATGGACTCAAACCAGCGTGTTCATTGGACAGTATGTCGGTACGCTCACGTCCAGACTGCGGTTAGTTTGGATGTTTGCCTGACTTTGTGAGTATGTAGCTTTAATGGCTCTCAGATATCACTCGTCTCCTCCACAGTGTCCATAAAACATGTCGTCCCTTTGGACAACACTCTGTCACAGTGACAGTGTGAGAGCTGTGCTGAAACCAGAGTGGTGTGAGCTGGATGAAGCACATACGATGAGTAAACGCTTTAAATAAGTAAATACACTAACAGGACACTGTGTCACAGCTGAACCCTTATTGCTCCTTCAGTAGTTTATTGGCGCTGCGTTGGGTAATACCTTCATCTTTACTACTTCTGACCTGCAACCTTTGTTTGATGACTGCAACTAATCAACTTGGCCAAGACTGCATGCTGGTCAATGTTCAGCAGTCTGTTGGTCGTCCACCGTACTACTCTATCACATCATAGCGCTCGGGTCAGCGCAGACCTGGTAGAGATCATCCCGTCTCAGGTAGTTATAAGAGGCACTGACCTTTCTGATAGTCCGGGCCTAAAGCCAAGAGCTCAGTCCGGCCGGTGCAGACGGACAAACTGACCCTCTCATCTATTTATAAGCACAGCGTTAATGCACCGACTACAGACGTGCAGACATAAACTATTTCTTCTTGTCCTCTAATATCTTCTGACTCACTGAGACACACAGGAATACGAGCGCTCCTCTGAAAGGATGGAGCAGGAATCACTGAGTGTTTAGTCCGTCAGTGGTGTAGATCAGCAGTATATTAGTCTGCACTTCTTATTCTAATCAACTGAAAAGATGGCATTTCATTCTTTTGTTATTTTTTCGCCTTTATTACCAAACACCAACGTTTTACATCAAAGTATTGATATGCAGTGTTTTGTGAAACCCTTAATGATATAAACACACCTGTCAGTGTGTACCTGACAAATCAAGGTGTTCTGTGATTAATACCATGTTTCCACCCGGAGACGTTGAAAGGACAGAAACTATAAACAGTATGGAAGACGGTTAGAGCTTCACAAATACGAAGTGCTTCCTCGGCATCGTGTCCTAAAATGAAAAGCCTACTTTGTGTTCATTTTGTCTATTGGTCAGACAAAGATATTGATGAAGTTGAGCTCAGATACTACAGGTAAGGAACAAAGCCCCTATTCCCTAATGCTGAGACTTGATATGCATCTTAAACCGACGACAGCTTAGTTTGTAAAGAGCACAACATCCCCTCTGTGCTCTGTGCATCTGCAACGTTCACCATGTCTGAGGCTCACACGTCACAGCCTCGTGCACACATCAACAACAACAAACTGTGCTCCGTGGTCGCCAAACAGAACAATACTACAGACATCTTGCTTTAGAGACGGTGTCTTGTGGCTGCTGGATGGACAGATGGACAGATGGACAGATGGACAGACTCTGCCTCCAACAACGAGCCACAGACTGCAGAGGAAGGAGGGGGCGCGCGACGCTGTCCTCAAATAACCTGAATCCCAAATCCTGTTTCTCTCCTTTCTTTGACTCCTCACCAGAAGAAAGGTGCGGTGATAACGCTAAACCTTCCATGCAACACAGCTTGTATGCAAAGAACCCGATGTGTAGCTGGAATAATGAAGGATATGCGGTTTAAACATGTGATGCTCAGTTATCCTGTCAACATTCAGTCACCCACCATCTTCATCCACTGACTCGGTGCTGCAGCGTCTACTACATGACTCCTCTTCATGCTACAATGATTCACGTCAAGTCCTCTTTATTCTAGGCTCCGCTGACATAATAAACAAGCTATTTGTTAACTAGAAAGTAACACGAACATAGAAACACTTACCTTTCCTGAATTCGTTCTTTAACGACCTGGAGGTTTTCATTAAAGGTGCTCGAGACCTCGTAAACAGGATTAACGCCATGAGGCTTTCTGTTTGAACTACCTTTGAACAGTTAACGCGAAATACAAGTAAGTTACACTGTTTGTTCCAAGATGTCGAAACCAGATGAGCTGCTAAACGTGGTACATAGAAATACCCCCAAAAAGATCTATATCCGTGTGTACTTTTAAGAAGCTACGACGCATGTATAACTGAAGTTAGGATAATGTAGCTCCATGTCATGCCCTTCCCTTCTACGTAGATGACAACTAACCGGACCAGGCTGCCACGTGACGTCAAACTGGTGTTGTGTGTTTCGTTAAGCAGCATGTGATCGTGTGATGGGGAGACACTTCCGGTGTGCTTAGAAAATAAAAGCCCCGTGTTTCCGAATCAGAATCAGAACCGTTTATTTGCCAGAGGATGCTGCACATACAAGGAATTTGACATGGTGGATGGTGCATAACATTAAACAATCAACATAGTGCACAGATAACAGTACTTTAAACAAGTGTAATGTAAGTGTAATGTAGAACGTGTCAGGTGAATTTAAATATGAAGGGATGTGCAGGGATAGGAAACTGTCCTGGGGATGTCAGAGTCAGTGGGGGTCCTGGGCTTTGTTGATGAACCCAACTGCAGGTGGGAAGAAACTGTTCATGAGGTCTTGTGAGGTCTTGGTCCTGATGGACCGCAGCCTCCTGCCAGATGGAAGGGACTTGAACAGTTTGTGTCCAGGGTGAGAGGAGTCGGCTACAATCTCTCTTGTTCGCTTCAGGATCCTTGAAGCGAACAAGTCCTGGAGGGACGGCAGATTGCAGCCAATCAACCCTTCCGAGTTGGAGATGTGTTGCAACATGGTTGTTTTTAATGCATATGTCTATGGTTTAAGGTGATGAGGGAACATGACTTACCCATCCTTCAATGCAATTCATAATTTATTGAATGAGAAAGAGAAGTACAGGTAAGACCTGATTCAAAATCCAATCACAACATATTCTGTGATGCTGTGAATGGATAAAGTAAAGATACAGGAATGCCTGTTTGTGCCTGATCCAGTGTGTACAATATCTTACGAACGAAGGTGCTTTAGTGATGCAAAAACACATTTACATCCAACATTAGAAAATAAATCCATATCATCTTGACTAATATTTTTTTTTTAAATGTCAATACTTATTTTTAAAGTGAGCGTCACAAATAGGAGGTGATGTTGGTTTCTTCTGTATCATATCATAAAATGAATACATTGTGTGTATTTTGAAATCATTTTTAAAATGAGTTTCTTAGCTTAACATGATCCCAGTTATGATCCATTTGAAGCTGAGAGGGTTCGAGGATGCATCTACTGGTCCCTACTGAAGAGGAGGATTTCAGAAAGAGCACCTTTAATGTGTATTTGTTTGAACTTGATGCTCCCTCGCACCCTTTAAACATTACATGTGTGGAAGTATTTTGTGGGTAACCTCAGTGTGTGTCAAGCATCTACATATCCGCTGTGTGTTGATGGGTCATATAACTCTACTTTGAAGGTTTATTTAGTAACTATGAGAGTTTAACATAAGAATAATCCAGGTAGTCTTTTCAGTGAAAGACTATAAGTCAATCAAAAATATGATCCTTTTATTAACTCAAACTTAAGTAACATGTAGCTATTTTTGTGGACATAGGGGTGTTCCGATCAATTCTAATTCCCATCTAGATTGTACAGCCTAAAGATGACCATAAATATTCAATTTAATTCACCTTTGATCCGGTTACTGCTCCAGCAAACATGTTGTTGGGTGAGGGGGTAAAAATGAAATACACTGGGGCAATGCTTAAATAGACTTAACAATGGTACAGTATGCGCAAACTAAATCCATCACTATTCGCCCCTTCCTCATTACCATGACTGAGGCCCCTGAAACCCAACTGAGCCGGTGGAGCTCCTCATCGGCCATCGGCCAACAGATGAGACTGGACATCAACACTGAAACCTAATGTGCCGGCAGGAGGCAGCTTCCAACTGTGATTGCAGTGTAAGCAGGAGGCCAAATAAGACTTCCTAGGATAGATAAAGGAACTGTGCATAAAAATGGGTCTCCAACCACCTTTTTATTTGTCATTCAGAGCAGTAATATTGTATCAGGGATGGTGGCTTTTATTTTGAAAGGCAAACGTATGCAGGAAGTGGCTGATATTATTTCAGCTGGTTTCTGGTCTCACTCCCTTTAGCTTCCTCTGGTGGCGCTGCAGCTTGAATTTACTGTACTTCACGGTACTTCAGTGTAATTCACTGTGTTATATGCATTGAATTTACTTAATCTTTAGATTAAAATGTAATTATAGGACCTCAACTCACATTAGGCCTCTGGTTTGATATGACCAGTGTCACCATATCCTCCAGAGGAATACACAAGCATGTGAAATATACAACCACGACTATTGTATAGATATTGCATTATCAAGGTCCCAGATTCAGATTCATCACTGTTTCATCTGATCAACTGTAAAAACGTAATAAGTTGCCTAACATGAGACTGCTTGGACTGACTTGTGGTTTAGGGTAGGTTAGGTTATAGTTAGACTTTAACAGTTTTTTATGTAAATACATCATGTACTTACTGTACTGTACCAGCCTACTATTGTTTTATGTATTAATGTTATGACATTTAAATATAAATAAATATAAATATAAATATAAATATAAATATAAATATAAATATAAATATAAATATAAATATAAATATAAATATAAATATAAATATAAATATAAATATAAATATAAATATAAATATAAATCAGTAGTCACAGCTCGTTTACAATTTTTTTTTTAAGAAACAAATAAACATACATATAGTGTCTGTAAGTTGTGAGCACTAACTATGTAAAATTATGTCAAAACAGACGGGAGACACCGAGGTCAGAGGTCAGCTTCTTCCTGCGGTTGGGTTTTTTCTTCTTCTTCTGTGAGGTTTATTGGCGGTTGGCAAAGAATTAATTGGTACATTGGCGCCACCAACTGGTCGGGAGTGTGGATCAGGATGTCTCGTACTTTTGTTTTTTTTGAAAGGACCGGTTGGAGCCTCTCTGAAGCTCTCGACCAATCGGAAGTGAGTATTTTTCGCGCTGGTTGGCCGCAGAGTTTGAGTTTCCCGCAAGCTTTTGATTCGGCTTGAATGAAATCCTTCGCTTTTTACAGGATGAATACGGACATATTTCCACTTTAACGACCGAGAGGAGACCCAACAGGTAAATACAGAAGAAACGGTCTTTCATGTTATTGTCATCCTGGAGGATATTTAGCCGGCGCGACCAACCATTTTTGCGAGAGAAGACCTGCTAGCTAGCAAGAGTGGACCTGCTAACGCAAGCTAGCTATCTGACTGTGCTAACGGTAGTTCAGCTTGACTGGTTAGCTTTGGCTAGCTAGCATGGTTAGCTTTTTTTTTTTTTTTTAAACGAGCTGTCATGGCGCTTACAAATTGAGTATAAATCAGCGAAAACAACAGCACAACAATTTTAACACATTACTGCAACAATCATCAAACTGTTACGCACATGCGTTTGTTTATTTAGTCACGTGTTTTGTTTTTATCGGGTAGTGTAAAATAACTATCTGCAACTATCCAGCAAATAGTCCAAGCCGCCACCCCAAAGCGACTTAGACTATTTGCTGGAGTGCGACGTAATGGCTGACTGTAGCAATGACAGAGATGCGATTGTACGTAATAAATGGTAATATTAAATATCAAATGCACAATATATACAATAAGAACAGAGTAAAAATATTAGATATAAAAAAAGCACAATATATATATACAATGAAATAGAATAATATTAAATGTACTAACTAAACAGTAGTGCAAAGATTTAACCACACAAACAAACAAACAACAGTGTTATAGTTGTGCGATTGATTTGGCCAGAAAATAGCCAATGTAACCTTTTAAGCTTTTTAACTGAAGTGGTTCAATTCCATAGATTATTCGCACCCCAATAGCATCACTCCGACTTGTCAGCTGCTTCCATTTCCGCGGCTTTTACGCAGCACACTTAGCCACCCACTCATTGGACATTCGCTGCATGCGGTGGCGCTTGCTTTGCAGCACAGCCTCCTGCATTCTCCATACCGCTTTGCACACAGACGGCAGCTAACTAATCCTTTCTGCAGGAGAAAGCAGACTTAAAATTGTCTCGGTAAGAGGTTTCCACCCGTGGTTTTTGTTCGTATGCATGGGATTTAATCAAGATTTGACATGATCTCGTTCACATTAGTTGTGATTAGAGTATGTGTCTGTATTTCATTGAGGCATTTGTATTCTTTTAGTATACAGAGGTATTGTTGCTTCAGACTTTTGGTCGATCGAGACACTCGACTTTGTTATTTAAAGCATCCAAAGCTTCGGGCTCGAACATTCCGTGACAGGTGCAGTTTTCTCTGTCGCCTCCAAAGCTCACTGTTCATGCTCTGCTGGGGCAAGTGAGTCAGTGCCATTTTGTAGAATGTGTAACGTTATGCTCCTAGGATTCATATCCCCAGAATGCCATTTTACAAAGAGCAGCAAAACATGTATTGCATGCTGTGTTGATGTTGTCTGATGGAACCTGTGGAATAAGAAGTTTCTGTTTCTGTGCTGTAGCTCAGTGAGCCTGGAGGGGGTTAAATGGGATGGACAGCAAAGGTAGCTCCCTGCCTTCGATGCCCGAACCAGCCAACCCGATCAGCATGAAGCAGCCACCGGAGTCCCTCGGTGTACGGAAGGGTGGGGGGGACATGAGCAGTGACCCTGCTCTACTAATAATGGACAAAGCTGCCGCCCAGCTGGCCGCCACACTACAAGACGATGTCCTTCAGAAGATGGCCGGCCACAGTCATAACCACCACAGCCACGAGAGGCTCAAAGACCTCACCTCCCGGGTGCTGAATGGGGACCAAGACACGCTGCCTAAGCTCTGTGCTCCAGAGCCACCCATGTTTAAGGGTGCTGAAGCCCCTGCTACGAATGGCACCCATCAGCACAATTGCACTCCTCATACTGAACATGAACTGAAAGCGACGATACCCCAGGTGGTGAAGCAGCCGTTGTTTGAGCCGTGCTGTGCCAATGGGACCAGTTTGTCCACGGCCACCGAAGATACTATATCTGCACCGGAGAAGAGGCAGGACCTGAAGAAAAGGAGGGGGGGGCCTCACAAACCAAAGCTCGGTTCTTCTGCCGTTCCTGTGGTGCCACTTGACCGCACCAATGCTGGAGATGGAACTGGAGCAGCTGATGAGGTTTTGCTTTTATTCCTACTTTTAAGAAACAAAGGATCCACATTTTTTTAAGCGAGAACTTCTGTTTGTCTGTGGAAAATATATAAACGACTAACAAGAACCCAATAATGTGCTACAGTTGTGCTGCCAGATGGTATTCAAACAAAAGGACCATACATGTAAATTTGACCAAACGGTACCAGGCCTCCTATGGACCGCTGAATACACAGTGAATGTTTTCTAACAGAGATATTACATCTTTACACTTAAATGGACAGCTGCAGAGACTCAATGTATTGCATGTGAATTATTGTAAAATACTGGCAGAGAAGCATATGTGTGTGTTTGGGAACATAGTTGATTTTAGGAAGGAAAGGGTGTTGATCCTGGATGAGTTTCTATTTTTATCTATTTATTTACTTGCTATTCCTTCTCTTCTCCAGCCTGATCTCATCCCACAGCTGACGGAGGAGGATACAGAGGAGTCCCCGGTGCTGATCAGTTTTTCTGTTGGTGATTTGGTTTGGACCAAGGTGTCAGGGTATCCCTGGTGGCCTTGCATGGTGACCACAGACCCAGAATTTAACAATCACATCAAACCGAAACAGAAAGGTGAGTAACAGTCTCTACCACCTGCAACCATTTGCATTAAGTGATGCGTTGAAGTAAAGGAGTCAGTGTTTTTATACCATTATTCATTGTATTGTGTTTTCTTGTTTCTGTTTTTAGCCGTCAACAGTAGGTTGGGCCCCCTTTACCATGTGCAGTATTTTGGAGACGCCCCAGAGAGAGGCTACATCTTTGAGAAGAACATGGTGTCCTTCACCGGGGAGGATCAGTACCAGCAGCTGAGCCAGGGCAACAAACAGCCATCCTCTCGCGTCATACACAAAAAGGTAAATTGACTTCTCCTCCTATGTGATGTCCCTGCCTGTTGAGGATGTGGTCTGTTTAGAAAGACTTGGCTCAGAAGTGTTGCAACATCAAAACATTTGCACTTCCTTAAAATGTTTTATACAAAGTTCTCTCGTCATTAAATTTCTAGAAAGTTGCATCCCAAATGAAGAATTGGGCCTTTTTTTAAAACGGATACATTTGTTATCAAGTCCTCTCCTGCACAACTGTCACATGATGCTGTATTTGTTCATAGCGTTCTCGTGGTAGCAACATGTGTTCCCCAGTCGAACACGATGATTAAACATTACGACTTTGTATCTTGTAGTAAAACCTGGTATTTTCTCCCTTTGCCGTGCAGACGGCTCCCTCTGTGCCCCGTAAACTCCAGGCTCAGTGGAACATGGGCGTCATTCAGGCCAAGGAGGCCTTCATCATGTCACTGGATGAGCGCATGGTAAACTTCGCTTTTCTGTACGATGACGACGGGCCTCATCTGAACTCCTGCATCCTGGAGAAGTTGAGGCCAAAGCAGAGCAACGAGATGGACCGGGAAACGGAGTCTAGAGTCGGCCCAGATCTCCCCTCACTGCCGGTGGGCCCTGCCGACGACCCCACGGCCGCCTCTCGGTCCCAAGACAGCACTTCAACAGAGAAAAAGACACAAGCACCCAGAACAAAACTCAGCTCGGGAGAATATCGAAGAAGGGGCAAAGGCCATCTAAATCATGTCCTGTTGAAAGACACAGTTTCTTCCAAAGAAATGCTTCATCCGCAGCCGGCCTCACAGGTTCGTGGTGTTTTTTTCATGCAGACTTGCAGACACCTGTTCGGAGAGCAGGGAAACGTATGAAATGATCAATATTGGACGTAAAAGTTTCAAAAGGAATCTGACTAAATGTAAAGTGGAACGTAAACACAGGAAACAGCGTTTCAGTATAACTGGTACAAACATAAATAGTTCATCTCATCGTTATAGCTGCTGCTTCATGTTTAAATTCATATTAACTCATATTTTAACCTTTCAATGTTAACTAAAATGAACAAATTCAAGGTGTGAAAATACAAAGAGCGTTTTGGATGGAAACGGTTGTGGAACCCTGATTTGATGCTCATCTTTTGGCAGCCTGAGAACGCTTTTGCCTTTTTCCGACGATGTCTTTTGATACCTTTGTTTTCTAGGATCCCACCACTTGTGCACCAGATCTACAAACTGAAACAGTCGTACCTCAGAGGAAGAAGAGGAGACCCAGACAGGCTCAGTCTCCCACCAAGACGGTCAGGAGAAGGAAAACGTCTGCAACAGACAACTCTTCTGACCCCGGGAAGAAAAGGAAAGCAAAGCCGCTCTCTTCCCCAGACGATCTAACGGAGCCGGTCTCACTAACACTTCCAGCTCCAGGTTGGTAGAAAGTTGAAACCCGGCCGTGTGTTGAATCTGGGCTTGTCTGGTATGTGTTTACCAGAGCGCTGGAGTCGGCTGCTTATTGCCACATGTGGCTAGTAAAATAGTGAAGCGGTTGGTTATTGTGGAATTTATCACTTAATGTGAATATATATTTAAGAATTCTCCCTCCTGCTTGTATAAAGACGGTACATTAATACTTTGTCCTTGAATCCAAAGTGCTGTGTTGATTTTTAATGTTGTCAAATAACACAAAGTCGTGCACAGATAATCACGTTTTAATGACCATTGGGTGCTTGTTCCCCTTCTATACAAAGCACAGGAAACCAATAACTAATCATCCTCATCAGTTGTAATATAAAAATAGCTTTTCGTTGACGTAGTTGCAGCAAAAGAGAATCTCAGTTGGGTACTAACATGGTGGGAGGATGAATCATTAGGATTCTAAGCATGTTGGTTCTAACCATTAATGTCTAAATCTGAACCAAATCAGGAAGTTTGACCTTTTTAAACGTTTGTTTTTAGTGAAGAGGCAGCGAAAGAAGAGGTCGCCGACAGACGCGACGGCAGACGCGACGGCAGACGCGGTTCAGCTGCCTAAACAGAGACGTAAAACGAGCAACGCTGCAGAACAACAGGTGAGGGTTCACAATCAAAACAACTGTTTTTGCAAAGTAATAGCTGACATTGAGAAGGGCCTCACTGTGGAGACTGTTTAAAATGCTGCGGCGAGATGTTCTTTTACTACTAAACATCAATACTAAAATGCATAGTAAGCACTTTGTTATAAAGTCTTGATTTTGTTGTTTATCAGAAACCTTCCCAGGACTCCACCTCCGAAGGAACAGACAAAAAGCAGAGAAGAAGAAGAAAGAAAACCGACAAAGACGTAACAGAAACCAAGAAGAGACTGACCAAGTGTAACGCTCCCCTCACCGGTAAACCGTCCCGTTCATCTGTAGTGACAACACCTGAAACCTGCGTTTGTTCTTGACTCCACAACATCTCTATGTTATGGCTCCACAGAAGAAAACACAGAGAAACCAAAGCGTAGGAGGAAAAGGAAGCAGGATGGAGAGACTGAGATCACACCCTCCAAGGCAAAGAGACGGCGGGTCACCCCTTGTCCTGATCCCGAGGTGAGGGGGAAGAACCCCAGACTAGTCTAGAGACGGGTTAAAGTGCTCAAACTATTACTTAAAAGGAATGGTGGATGGTTTGATTGTTAATCATGTTGCAGATTTAATGCCAATAAATTGTAATTATTAAGGATGAGCATGGTCTCATTCATTCAAACCCCCACGTGTTGTGTGCTGCAGGGTTCTGGGAGTGAAGGACGTCCCGATTCTCCGAGTGACAGCTTAGACGGGACAAAGAAGGGCGAACGGAAGAAAGAGTTTGTCTGCCAGGTAACAGACATTTATTTAAATGTCCTGCTTCCCTTGTTTCTAAATGCAAACATGTCTGAGTGAAGTGTTTTCATACAGACGTGCTGAATCCACTAGTCTGTATAATCTGTGGGATGGAAACATGCAGTGAAATGTCTCGATCACTTCATGTGTTTTGACGTCTCTACTTGTTCCCCTACAGACGTGTGAGCAGGCCGGGGAGGACGTGGTGCCCTGTGAAGGCCAATGTTCTGGGATGTTTCACCTCCAGTGTCTGGGTCTGCCATTCAAACCGGACGAGAAGCTGCTGTGTCAGGAGTGCAGCACAGGTGAGGAGCTCACAGACTCGTTCTCTCTCTTATTGTTCAGGATATGTCTTTCTGACCAATAGTTGAGGCTTGTTAACAGATCACTAACCGTTAATGCCTGGAGGACTGACACTTCGATGTAGTTCTGTACGGTTTTCGTTAAACATTTCTTTCTCTCTCTCTTATTATTCCCGTTTCTTCTGTCAGGAATTCACTCGTGTTTCACCTGTAAGCAGCCGGACGGCGCCGTGCGGCGCTGCCACGTCCCGCACTGCGGCAAGTTCTACCACGAGGCGTGTATCCGCCTCAACCCGCTCACCGTGTTCGACAACAAGGGCTTCCGCTGCCCGCTTCACGCCTGCCTGAGCTGCCACTACGGCTGCCGCACCAAGCAGAAGTCCACCAAAGGTGGGGCTCTTTGGACACTCTTACATTTAGTTGTACAGTTGGTTGTGAGACTTCACTTCATTTCTGAGAATTCTTTAGTGTTAAATGTCCAGAAAAGACATTTCTTTCACTCGTACTCACGGTGTGCATCTGTCTCTTCCGCTCTCTCTTCTGCAGGTAGGTTGATGCGTTGCCTGCGCTGCCCCGTTGCGTACCACGTAGCTGACCTGTGTGTGGCGGCGGGCAGTGAGATGATCACCAACACCGCCATCATCTGCACCAACCACTTCAACGCCAAGAAGGGCTACAGCCACCACAGTCACGTCAACGTCAGCTGGTGCTTCGTCTGCTCCAAAGGTTCGCCTCTTCTCCTCTTTCATCACCAAAGAGCAGTTAGTCGACGTCATTGATGTCGTGTTGTCCACTTAGCCAATCAGCACTTTTAAAAATCAAGTCACGGATCTTTTTGTGGTGTTAAAACTACAAAACGTCCTATTAACACTAGAACCGCCATCGGGGTTACCCGCTGGTTTATCGTGACAACTTTTAACAATAGAGGAAGCTCAGACTGAGGACTTGAAACCGTTCTAAACGCAGGTAAACCTATTGTTGGTTCTAGTGTTAACGTCAGTAAACATCAGTAGTTCTGTTCTTTGGTTAACAGCTTTGGTGTTTGACACTCCATGAAGATTAAGACAATATGCTGTATTAAACTATTTATTTTCTGAATGTTTATAGAGTTTTTATTTGGTATTATATTAGCTGTTTTATTTATTTCAGGCGAAGTAACAGGAGACCTTTAATATGATGTAATGGCAGTTAAAAATCAAAGCCGGCTTTGTGGAGACGGCTGTAAATGTAAATGTGAGAGTTTGTGAAAATTACACTAAAATCCAGAAAGAAGGCCGGTCGTAGAGTTTGTCGAGCAAGATTTAAAGTAAGAGAGTCTTTAACGACTGTGACGTGTTCCCAGTGAAACTTCTTCTTCTTTGATTCCACCTATAAGAAGTGGATCCGGAGCTGCAGAGGACTGTGGTCTGCTTCACACACTCACTTTATTAGATACCATGTCATGATGTTATTGGTGGTACAAGCTTACGTGAGCACACTTCATATTTCGTTTGACAGAAAGAAAAGATTATTGGATTTTGAGATGAAAAGAAATACAAAGAAATGTATTAATTTTGCATGTATTAAGTATGTGACGGGATGATACCCTGTGTAAATGGGACCCGTCCTCCCACTTCATCCCCTCAGCTTCACAACTAAAACACACCGAGCAGAGTGTGTGTGGGTCGGTTAACGAGTGGGTGCGTTGCAGTGTGTTTGTTTGCTAGTCTGAGTTATGTTGCACAAATGACTTTACTGTAGATTGGGGCTCTCGTACCGGCTCTAATGCTTCTGACTGTAGATTGGAGCTCTAGTACCGGCTCTAATGCTTCTGACTGTAGATTGGGGCTCTCGTACCGGCTCTAATGCGTCTGACTGTAGATTGGAGCTCTAGTACCGGCTCTAATGCTTCTGACTGTAGATTGGGGCTCTAGTACCGGCTCTAATGCTTCTGACTGTAGATTGGAGCTCTAGTACCGGCTCTAATGCTTCTGACTGTAGATTGGGGCTCTCGTACCGGCTCTAATGCTTCTGACTGTAGATTGGGGCTCTCGTACCGGCTCTAATGCTTCTGACTGTAGATTGGGGCTCTCGTACCGGCTCTAATGCGTCTGACTGTAGATTGGAGCTCTAGTACCGGCTCTAATGCTTCTGACTGTAGATTGGGGCTCTAGTACCGGCTCTAATGCTTCTGACTGTAGATTGGAGCTCTAGTACCGGCTCTAATGCTTCTGACTGTAGATTGGGGCTCTAGTACCGGCTCTAATGCTTCTGACTGTAGATTGGGGCTCTAGTACCGGCTCTAATGCTTCTGACTGTAGATTGGGGCTCTAGTACCGGCTCTAATGCTTCTGACTGTAGATTGGGGCTCTCGTACCGGCTCTAATGCTTCTGACTGTAGATTGGGGCTCTAGTACCGGCTCTAATGCTTCTGACTGTAGATTGGGGCTCTAGTACCGGCTCTAATGCTTCTGACTGTAGATTGGGGCTCTAGTACCGGCTCTAATGCTTCTGACTGTAGATTGGGGCTCTAGTACCGGCTCTAATGCTTCTGACTGTAGATTGGGGCTCTAGTACCAGCTCTAATGCTTCTGACTGTAGATTGGGGCTCTAGTACCGGCTCTAATGCTTCTGACTGTAGATTGGGGCTCTAGTACCGGCTCTAATGCTTCTGACTGTAGATTGGGGTTCTAGTACCAGCTCTAATGCTTCTGACTGTAGATTGGGGCTCTAGTACCGGCTCTAATGCTTCTGACTGTAGATTGGGGCTCTAGTACCGGCTCTAATGCTTCTGACTGTAGATTGGGGCTCTAGTACCGGCTCTAATGCTTCTGACTGTAGATTGGAGCTCTAGTACCGGCTCTAATGCTTCTGACTGTAGATTGGGGCTCTAGTACCGGCTCTAATGCTTCTGACTGTAGATTGGAGCTCTCGTACCGGCTCTAATGCTTCTGACTGTAGATTGGGGCTCTAGTACCGGCTCTAATGCTTCTGACTGTAGATTAGGGCTCTAGTACCGGCTCTAATGCTTCTGACTGTAGATTGGGGCTCTAGTACCGGCTCTAATGCTTCTGACTGTAGATTGGGGCTCTAGTACCGGCTCTAATGCTTCTGACTGTAGATTGGGGCTCTCGTACCGGCTCTAATGCGTCGGACTGTAGATTGGGGCTCTAGTACCGGCTCTAATGCTTCTGACTGTAGATTGGGGCTCTAGTACCGGCTCTAATGCTTCTGACTGTAGATTGGGGCTCTAGTACCGGCTCTAATGCTTCTGACTGTAGATTGGGGCTCTAGTACCGGCTCTAATGCTTCTGACTGTAGATTGGGGCTCTAGTACCGGCTCTAATGCTTCTGACTGTAGATTGGAGCTCTCGTACCGGCTCTAATGCGTCGGACTGTAGATTGGGGCTCTAGTACCAGCTCTAATGCTTCTGACTGTAGATTGGGGCTCTAGTACCGGCTCTAATGCTTCTGACTGTGTCTAAACGTTTCCTCTGTTGCAGGAGGACAGCTGCTGTGCTGCGAGTCTTGTCCTGCAGCTTTTCACCCCGACTGCTTGAACATCGCTATGCCCGATGGGAGCTGGTTCTGCAACGACTGCCGGGCCGGAAAGAAACCCAAATACAGAGACATTATATGGGTCAAACTGGGAACATACAGGTCAGAGAAACGGATCCCTGATTCAGTACCGTGTTGTTCTCTGTTGTGACCTAGACTCACACCTCTTCTTGTCCTCCTTAGATGGTGGCCTGCAGAGATCCACCACCCCAGAAGCATCCCCACCAACATCCAGCACCTTCGCCACGAGATCGGAGAGTTCCCCGTCTTCTTCTTCGGCTCCAAGGACTACTTCTGGACTCACCAGGGCCGAGTGTTTCCATACATGGAGGGAGACCGGGGCAGCAAGCACCAGAGGACCGGCATCGGCAAAGTCTTCAAGAACGGTGAAGATCTAGACCACTTCCTAAAAACACTGTTCTTAAGCCGTTGATTAGTTATGAAGACTCGTGAAGGAAAGAGTCAGTTTAGGTTCATGTACACTTAAAGGAAACCGTTTGTTCTATTTGAGGACTCTTCAGCATCATATACAGTAGCTGAGCTTTGTCTAACTCGATTGTATAACGTGTTAAAAAGAAGATTAAGACGATCTAGAAAAGCAACATTCTATAACCCCTGTTGAGCATCAGGTGAAGCTGAATGTTCCCACAGATGGACTGTAATGAGCCTCTACACTGTCTTGTTTCCTCAGCTCTGCTGGAGGCTGAAGCTCGATTCAAGGAGATAAAAATAAAACGCGAGGCCAAGGAAGCGCAAGAGAACAGCCGAAAGCCGCCGCCATACAAGTTCATCAAGGTGTTTGTTTGATACCTTTATACCTCCAGAATAGATGAACGTGATCATCTGTAACTCGTGTTTCATGATGCTTTTCTTCCCTCCCTTCAGGTGAACAAACCCTTCGGGAAGGTTCAGGTCTACACCGCCGACGTGTCCGAGATCCCAAAGTGTAACTGTAAGCCGGCGGACGAGAGGCCGTGCGGGTTTGAGTCTGAGTGTCTGAACCGCATGCTGCAGTACGAGTGCCACCCTCAGGTGTGTCCCAGCGGGGAGCGCTGCTGTAACCAGGACTTCACCAAACGCCTCTACCCAGAGACCAAGATCATCAAGACGCCCGGCAAGGGCTGGGGCCTGATCTCTCTCCGGGACATCAAGAAGGTGAGGATCCACTGCCCTGTAGCAGCAGCAGCTGGTAGACATGTCTAACACCAACACGTCGCTGTTTGTGTCTCAAACAGGGCGAGTTTGTGAACGAGTACATCGGAGAGCTGATAGACGAGGAGGAGTGCCGGGCGAGGATCAAGTACGCCCACGAGAACAACATCACTGATTTCTACATGCTCACCATCGACAAGGTCAGTGACCACACGGGGGCTGGAGGTGCTCTTAGTTCAGTTTGCTCCTCTGTGTGTCGGGGGGCTGTTTACTCATCAGCAGTGCCATTTCCACTGGGAGCTAGATCAACACACTGGTATTGCATTGGGAATGTTACATGATGAGCAGCTGTAGCACTACAGGAGTCAATACTACAAATGCATCCTCCGAATCCTGCATCCTATCAACACATCTGTGAAATGATAGAATGACAACGTGAGGAACTAATCTATAAATTGTAAAAGTTCTACAATAACTCGGAGGCACTTCCTCTTCATGGTTTTAAGGACCGGATCATCGACGCCGGTCCGAAGGGAAACTACTCTCGCTTCATGAACCACAGCTGTCAGCCCAACTGTGACACGCAGAAGTGGACGGTGAACGGAGACACGCGGGTCGGACTGTTCGCCGTCCGTGACATCCCAGAAGGTGAGAGGGTTAGAAACCAGACCGACGAGCGCTTCGTCTACACAGGAACACGCTTCATCTTTTACTCCGTGTGTTTCAGGGACGGAGCTGACCTTCAATTACAACCTCGACTGCCTCGGGAACGAGAAGACCGTCTGTCGCTGCGATGCTCCCAACTGCAGCGGGTTCCTCGGCGATCGACCGAAGGTGAGCTTCATGATCGCGGCTGTACGCGACTTACCTGAATACCCACATATTCAACATATGGACTCTTTGGGGACATTAATACAAATGGTCTGTTTGCACATTGCGGGTATATTCGGTCGTCGGTATGTTTCTGGGTCAGAGATGGTGTCCGGGTGCTTCTAGCAGTTTGAACGAGTGTTTGAGGCTCAGCTTCAGAGGAATGTTGAGTTCCAGAACGACGGGTATGTTTGGAGCATATCGAGCTTCACTTATTAATGTTAGAGACGTGGTTACCACCTGACACAAGAAGAACAAAACAATCCTGGAGTGTGAAGTGAATTCAGGAGGACGTTTCTTTGTACGTTGTTTTGAGTGACCCCCCCCCGTGATGAATTGACCCGACCTGGCGTCTCCTCTGCAGAACTCAAACGGCCCGACAGCGAAGCGGTTGAAGAGAAAGTATAAAAGGAGGAAACTTGAGGGAAAGAAGAAGTCCGATGACGATTGTTTCCGCTGCGGAGACGGAGGACAGCTGGTGCTCTGTGGCAAGAAGACCTGCAGCAAAGCGTATCACCTGAGCTGCCTGAACCTCACCAAGAGACCCTTCGGTAAGAAACGCCGTCTGCAAAGTCTCAATAAGGAGCACATGTACATCGAAGTGAGGTTTGTCCTGTTAACACGCCAGACATGTGGTTGACGTAAAACAAGCACACACACACACACGCACCACACCACACACACACCACACACACCACACACACACACACACACACACACACACCACACACCACACACACACACCACACCACACCACACACACACACCACACACCACACACACGCACACACCACACACCACACACACACACGCACACACCACACACACACACGCACACACCACACACACACACGCACACACCACACACACGCACACACCACACACACACCACACACACACACACACACACACGCACACACCACACACGCACACACCACACACGCACACACGCACACACACACACACACACACACGCACACACCACACACACACACACACACACACGCACACACACACACACGCACACACCACACACACACACGCACACACGCACACACACACACACCACCCACACGCACACACACACACCACACACACCACCCACACGCACACACACACACCACACACACGCACACACCACACACACACACACCACACACACGCACCACACACACGCACACACACACACACCACACACACGCACACACCACACACACACACACACACCACACACACACACCACACACACACACACACACACCACACACACACACCACACACACACACCACACACACACACACACACACACACACACACACACACCACACACACACACACACACACACACACACACACCACACACACACACACACCACACACACACACACACACACACCACACACACACACACACACACACACCACACACACGCACACACCACACACACACACACACACCACACACACACACCACACACACACACACACACACCACACACACACACCACACACACACACCACACACACACACACACACACACACACACACACCACACACACACACACACACACACACACACACACCACACACACACACACACACCACACACACACACACACACACACACACACACACACACACACACACACACACACACCACACACCACACACACACACACACCACACACACACCACACACACACACACACCACACACACACACACACACACACACACACCACACACACACACACACACACACACACACACCACACACACACCACACACACACACACACCACACACACACACACACACACACACACACCACACACACCACACACACCACACACACCACACACACACACACACACACACACACCACACACCACACACCACACACCACACACACCACACACACACACGCGCATCGTTAAATCATTTGTTTTAATTTCCCGTTTCTGTTCTAGATAGCGTGTTCCTGTGTTCATGTCTAATCAAAGATCTTTTAAATAAGAAGCCTCCAGAGTGAACTACTTGATGTTCAGTGTGTTTCTCTCTCTACATACCAGCAGTAGAACTTGGATCACATCCTTTACAATGTGAATGTGTAAAGATTCAGTTTATTCATGGTGACGTATTCTAAACTGGTGTCCTTCGTCCTTCGTCCTTCGTCCTTCGTCCTCGCCCCCTGCAGGCCGCTGGGACTGCCCCTGGCACCACTGTGACGTCTGCGGGAAGAACTCTGAGGCGTTCTGCCAGCTCTGCCCCAACTCCTTCTGCAAGGCTCACCAGGAGGGGGCGCTGCGCTCCTGGCCCCCCACAGGACAGCTGTGCTGTCTGGAGCACGAGGAGCTGGAGGGAACCAACAACCAGGATCCGGGCGTCGCCTCTCAGACCAAGACGACCCCCCCCGCCACTGCCGCCGCCGCCGGCAGCCGTCCACCCAAAGGCTCCAGGAAGGCAGAGGGAGCCGAGGCCAAAACGAAACGCTCCAAGAGGAAAGCAGCAGAGGCCTGAAACGAGACTCTCTGACACCTGCGTCCACGTTCATGAACATGTAAAGCCCGTCATCTCCGAGGTCACCAGGGCGCTGTACACCTCCATCATCAGGGAACGCTTCTCTCTCTCTCGGCAGCTCAAACCTTTTTTATTTGTTAAACCGTTTATTTTTCTCTCGTCTGCACTGAGGCGCCCCCCCCCCCCCCCCCCCCCCCGTGGTGAAGCACAACGCAGCAGAGCGACGGTCAGGAGAGGATTCCTGCTCTCTTTCTTCCACCAACCAAACTATCTAGATTAACACAAGTAACCGTTCTATATCTATATCTATATCTGTGTATATCAAAGACCACGACTATGATTACTAGTGTAAGACATCAACACAGGTTACAAATGTTTTTATTTTTATATATAGTATATATATGTCAGATTTCATATCACAACACTATGAATAGGCCTCTTCTGTTTGTAGCCAGAGGTTACATTTAACTGTAGATTTGTTTGCTGTTGTTTAGAGTTCAGTGATTTGTCTTTAGTTGATCAGGATGCTGAACGATGGCGTCCAGAGAGCGTCTTCACGTGTGTCTGAACACTACTGGGAGCTCTCCAGGTCTGTGGTGCTGAACCAGACACATGAAGGAATGCGTGGAACGTTTTTTAAGTTGAGTTTTGAGTCCTGGTGTCTGAGGGACAAAGATGAATAGATATTCACATGTTGAAGGTCTCGGTGTCGACCGGCTTTTTGTTGATGATAAAATCATGCTGAGGTTTAAAAAGACGGACCTCATCTTTTGCATCCTGCTCGTTGTTCACTACTTTAACTTTAATCTTTCTTTTATTTGTACTTGAATCACAAAGAGGGTCAAGAAACCTGGAGCACGGTGGAAGACTTTAGTCCGACTTTAACTTGAACCACGATCTCTGAGCTCCAGCTGCACTCGACGTGTCGCGCTTATGCTGCTTGTTTTGTCCATAATTACCCGTTTTTGATAAATACCATTTGCATCATCCAAGTCAAAATAACAGCTGAGAAACAATCGGCACATATCTTTTGAAAGAGCTGAGCCCAAAGTCCATCCGACTGGAGCTAGAAGTCTTATTTGTCCTCAAAAGGCCACCGTAGTCGGAGCTTTGAACCCGCTTCAGAGATCGTTGTCTGAAATATTTAAATCTGCGTTAAGCAAACGGAACATTTAGAGTTGGTCATCAGTGAGTCTCTTAACGTTACAGTTCATAAAAACCTTCTGGACTGTTTTCATCTCTGAATCGCTCCAAACAGGCAGACGTTTTGTTTTAAAGCCACTATCTGTGCTTTTTCTTTCTTCCTCTAAAACGTCTCCAGAAACCTAGATTTGAGTTGTACAGACGTCAACGGGGCCGTTTATATATCTGCACCTTTTCATTTGTGTGTTTTTTGTTCATTTTTGGCAGGGTGTGTGAATGGGACATGTCCAGAGGTGCAGCGAGTCTCGTACGAGTGTTTCTGACTTTATGTATCCTAACCGTGACTTGTGTTGAGTGAATGTAGTCCAGCCAGTTCTTTTGTAAGCACTGTAATCCCTGTAGAGCTGAAGTGTTGTGTGAGTAGGGGGTTCATTCTGTAACTACTGTCATAGTAAAAACCAGAGACTAATATGTACATAATGTATAAGTGGTAATAGTGATGCATCTATTGTAAATATCATAGTTTCTCTGACGTATGTTTTTGTTTTTCTTCTTGATGCTGAAAACCTTTTCTGCAGGATCTCACATCTGTTGAATCGTGCAATAAAAAGTAAACCAACATGAGATTTCTTTATATTTACCTCTTGTTCGTCAGCGTTGAAGCCTTTAAACAATTGGTTTGAGATATTTTATAGGCGCTAAAATTTGATAATCGAGGCATTTAAATATAGCAGCAAACAACTATTTGTAATGTCTCGGTACACACAGGTGTGACTGTTGGAATGAATTATGGTTCCATTCTATTTAGTGCCAGCATCAACAATACCCTTATTAATATATTATTATTATTAAAGCCTTATTAATCACCTGTGTTCACCGTGCTGCTGTGAACGGGCCTAAGACGTCTCTCGCCCTCTGAGTGTTTGTTTACTAAGCCAGCTGACCACACCTTCCTTTTATTCATATTCTGTGTTCACAGCTGCCGCTCTGTAATATTCTGAACACGTCTCCGTGCTTTCACTGGTAACCGTGTGTTTGACGTCACATTGATAGGAATTCCCTTCTGAGTCTGCAGAAAGACGATCTATACGACTTCTTTTACCTGTTTCGATAGATTTTGACATTTTTCAGCACACAGAACAATGACTTGTTTTGACATGCTATACTTTGACTATTCAAGCTTTCAATGATTATTTGTCAATTTGCAACACGTGTAGTTGTGTACAGTGTATTGCTGTAGTGCATATTTTGCATAATTTTTTATCAAGGAATGTAAACAGCATTATCAAAAACAATTCCCTGGGGAGATATGATGGAAAACAATTCCCTGGGGAGATATGATGGCAGACATCTTAACATTAAACAGCAGGAAAACAGACAACTTTGACTGGGTTTATGATGTAAACACAGATTCCTCCTCTCGTCCCACTGGAGTCCTCCATCATGGTGCAATGATGGTGCAATGATGGTGCAATGATGGAGCAATGATGGAGCAATGATGGAGCAATGATGGAGCAATGATGGAGCAATGATGGTGCAATGATGGTCCAGGTCTCTGTAAAGATCAACAGTCACCGACCTGTTGCAGAGTTCATAAGAAGTCACAGTATAGTTTGTTGAAAATAGTCCAAAAAAAATTCATAAACTCATTATAGTATTTAAAAAAAGATCATATATAGCATGTTGAAAACAGTCATAGTATAACATGTCAAAGTACTACGCATGTACTCGGGACACACTAAGCTACAAGTTATTTTGACACTTTACTTTGACTTTTAGTACTTTTTTTCTACTATAATACGACTATAAAACAACGTGCTATATATATATATATATATATATTATACTATGACTTAAGAAAACACTTTGAATCTGTAGACTACTGCCTAATAGTCTTATTATTGCCATTTGATGACAATTGCTCATATACTGTAAGCCTAATTAAGTATATTTATTATTTTGAACAACGGTTAAATGTTATTTCACAAGTTTCAAAAAGTCCCCAGTTTGTTTGAACTGCTCCTGGACTTCAGTCAGTGGGGTCAAAGGTTACCCCCTAAACACATGCAAATGTCCTACCCGGTTACCGATTCATCTGCAGATTAGTTTCTTACTCGTTAGGACTATAAAATCGTCACATTTTCCCCGAGCTTCAAATGTCTGGTTTTTGCCGACCAACAGAAATAATATAAAACATCAAACAAAGAGAAGCAGTAAATACTCGCATTTGAAAATCTTGAATTAGCATGTTTTTATTTTTGTTTGAAATATGACTTTAAATATTCACCGATTACCAAAATAGTTGCAGATTAACAACTCACTTCAGCCAAAACAAAGTGTTTCATTCCTTCGTTACTTAGAATAACATTCTTTATTCTAACGTCTGAACTTGTTCGTAAAGATAAATCGAGTTCGGATCCTTCAGTCCTCCAGATTTTATTCCTCTTGAAGACAAAAACAAGTTTCATTTTGCATAACAGTAGTTCAGCAGCGGCCGAGGGTACAAAACGCTTCTTTAAATCTCTGTGTAAAAATAAGTCTCCTCGTCCCTCACAGCCGTCCTCTCGTAGTGCAAACGCTTCAAATCAAAGTTAGGCACACGATGGATACGATGCGATCGCAGTTCAATTACACTTAAGTGCTGATGAAGGAAAACGTCATTCTGAATTCATTGGTTTGGTTTTTGTAGTTTCCAAGTTCATAATGTTCAACAATCGCTGAAGAAATGACGCCAGCCGGAGTTTAAATAGCGATAAAAGGGCAGTTTGACTGTTTGATGAAGCTCGATTCAAAAACAAACAGACCTAAAGAGTCCTATTCCGCTGACACGACGATTATCCGCCAGCTGAGTTTAATACTTTGTCAAAAGACGAACTACATCGCAAGCTTATGGTCCCGAGCAGCGTCCACGACTCCTCTGCTTGTAAATATCTGAGCGAGTGTTTCAGTGGCAACTTGACATCTTTCTACTTTTAAGAAGAAAAAAAAAAAAACTAGCTCAAAATAAAGTACAATATTTCCCAGATTTACATATGTTACAAATAAAAAATAAATATCAGCTCTGTGTTTTTTCAATGTTGGCATTTTTATGATTCGTCGAGGAAAAAAAAAATAAAAAGGTAGAAAGAGCGACGTCGTTGTTCTCCGAGTGACACGGAGCAGCTCATCTTTGAAAGCGCTGCTCCGCCATCAGGAGGCCAGCACGCCTCGGCGGATGATGTCGGACCCGTAGCGCCGGCCGAGCGACGAGTCGCCCCTCAGCTGGTGGGAGTGGCATCGCTTCAGGCAGGGCTCCGTCTCGCCGTCGCCCGGTTTGGAGTCGGAGGCGTAGCCGTCGCTCTCCGCCCCCGTGCGGAGTCTGGTCTTCGGGTACGACGGCTCCGGCGCGTTGGTCGGGGGCCTCAGCAGCGGCTTGCGGTGCTCCTCCTCTTCCTCTTCCTCCTCCTCGTCTGCCGTCAGAGGCCTCTCTCTCCTCTTCGGGATCCTGAACTTCCCCCAGCTTCTAAGATGTCCGCCCACGTGTCTGTTGGTTGCGTGTGAGCCGTTCGTCTGAGTTTTCCTGAGCCAGCCGGTGGCTTTGGCTTTGGCGGCGTCTGAGATCTCGTTGGCCCGATTGAGTTTAGTGTTGGTCGTCAGCTCCAGAGAGGCGGGGCTTCTTTTGGTCATCCCTTCGTCCAGGAAGTAGTCGTCGTTGTCAGAGTTCCTGATGTCCACCAGCCGGATGGACACAGTTTTCTCCAGCTGTTTCGACCCGAACCTGTTCTTCACCTGGCTGGGGAAGCTTTCCTTCTCGTCGCTCCTCCTCTTCCTCCTCCTCTCCTCTTGCTCGTGGTCGTTTTCTCGTTTCCGTCTGGCCAGCGCCTCGTGTTCGGGCCCCGGGGCCTCCCTCCTGGGGCCTTTCCTGCACTCGGCTCGGTGCAGCTTGACGGTGATCGTCTCCTGAACGACCTCGGGCTTGTGAAACTTTGGGAACTGGATCTCCTGGCTGATCTCAGAGTTGTGGATTTTGGCGTCGCTCGTGTCCTCGGCGGGCCCCGACTCTCTGATCCGGGAGCTTCTACCGTCCTTCGTCTCCAGCGGTTTGCTCAGATTCTCCTTCCTGTGAGTGTGGGCGGAGTCAGAGAGGCCCTTTCTGTCCCCGCTCTTCCTTTTCTCCTGCTTCAAAGACACCGGTTTGGTTTTCATGGAGGAGCGAGACTGGGAGCCCTGAGAGGACAACCAGCCCAGCGAGACCAGCTTCTCCAGATCCTTCTCTGGAGGATCGCCTGCAACACACACGAGTGTTTTCATATCATCTACTGACTTTCAGTGGAATCTTATTGTGATGTGATCTTATAATTACATTGTTATGCACGGACACAATTCTTTACTTTAAACATTTAAACGTTACGACGTCCATTCAACCATCTCTCCTAATTTACTCTCTGATCATAATGATTAGAGATAAGAGACTCTGTTTGTCTCCCAGTCGATATGATTTGTAGATAATATTGCCGACTCACCCGAGAGCAGCTCGTGGTCGAGCAGCCGGACTTGGTGCTGGAAGATCTGCTCCTGGACCCTCCACAGCGAGCGCTTCATCTTCTCCCTCCGAGTCACCATGTAGGTGAGGTTACGGACCTGAGGAGCGACAAACCGCCATCAACTCAGATCAACAACCTCCAACACGGATTCACGCCTTCATCAACTCCGGTTAAAAGTGTCATGAAATGATTCAACCAACTCATTATGCAGCCATATCTTAGATACACGTTCCATTGTATTTCTATTAAACATGTATGTAAATACTGATCTCTATATTTATTTATGTACAGTATATACACTCTACTGGAGTAGAACTATGTAGCTAAAGTCACTATACTTCAACAGAAAACACAATATATTTTGTATTTTAGCCTCCGTCACCGTATCTGGACTGAGGAGGAGTGACGTAGAGACGCCGTATACGTCTCTGGTAGAGACCTGTCAATCACAGTAAGCCCCGCCCTAAAGCATCCCCTGCTTTATGGTCTGTTTGACTCTAAATGGACCATAATGTACTAAATGAACATCATGCTGTATTGAAGAAGACTTGAAACTAGAGATTGAGACCATAAACTCATGTTTACAATGTTTACTGAGGTAATAAATCAAGAGAGAAGTAGAGTCATTTTCTCATAGACTTCTATAGGACCAGAGGAGTCGCCCCCTGGTGGACACTAGAGAGAATGCAGCTTTAACACATGAAGCATCAGCTTCACTCAGAACCGGAGGTTGCCGTCTGGAACAGTAAGATCATTTTTTTCTGGATGTTAACACGACTGCTTCCTCTCATCTCTTCTCCAGTAACACAATCTCAACACTCCGTTGGTACATTGTTAAATAGATGTTATTTCCTACATCTAGCTGTAACATGTGAAGAAACAAAGAAACAAGCTTCTCACAATGCATCGTTGCTCCTGCAGGTGAATAGAAACCTACCCTCTCCAGGTCCTGCCGCAGGTGCGTGAAGAGCTGCAGGCGTCGCAGCAGCACCTCGTGCTCGCGGCGCGCCAGGCTCTCCTCCTCGTCCTTCTTGGGCGTGAGGAGCGGCTGGTTGAAGTTGGCTTTGCGCTTCAGCTTCCAGTACTGGAACAGGAAGTCCACTACCTCCGGCTGCAGCTTCAGGTGACCGGCCACCTCCTCCACCTCCACAAACTGGTAGAACTCTTCCTCCATCTCCTGCAGCTTCAGCTTGCGCAGGCTGACTCTCTTCTCCTGCTGGCGGCTGGCGAGCAGCTCGAGGTCGCTCGGCGCCCTGACGGTGATCTGAGGAGCCACGTAGGACGAGGAACAGGGGGAGGCGTCCTCCTCTCCTCTCACCCTGCCTCTCCTCTTGCCCTTCTTGTCTCTGGCGCTCTCCTTCTCCTCCTCGCCTCCTGAGTCTCGGTCCCTGGACTCGGCGCCCTCGAGCCCCGAGTGTTTGGGGCAGTAGGACTTGAACTTGACCTCGTCGTCCTCCGTGAGGATGGTGTTCATCTCCAGGCCGGCGTGGAGGCCGCACGTCACGTGGAAGGCCGTCCGGCAGTTTTTGGCCGAACACTACAACAGCAAACAGATGAGAACACTGTTGAACATCGGAGGCACAGAGCATCACTTCTAACAAACTGTTTGACTGTTGTCTGACGGAGCAATACTATTATATACTAATATTATTATTAATACTATCATGAATATAATGCTGACATCACTAATATTTAACACGACTTTGAGCATCATGCGTATAGATCAATCCGGTGAACTAAGAGGCTCGACCTTTAAACAACGCTCTGCTCTAGTAAACTATTGAATCCTAATGTTTAGATATGAATAGTGATGACACAGCAGAACAGTGACACCGTGGTGAACAAGACCAGCTTGTAAACCTCTTATCAGAGCGACAGCTGATGGGTTCAGAGGTCGGATATGAACAAGAGGAACTAAACTAGTCGCTGCACGACTGCTTCTGTTCAAACAACTGGAACCACATTTGAACTTTAACGTTGAATGAAAAGTATCTGTAATAAAGAGTGTCGATGTAGTTTTAGCACCGCTATAACTAACGTACAACTACCAGTAGTGACTAGTTATTATGACATCACCAGTAGTGACTAGTTATTATGACATCACCAGTAGTGACTAGTTATTATGACATCACCAGTAGTGACTAGTTATTATTATGACATCACCAGTAGTGACTAGTTATTATGACATCACCAGTAGTGACTAGTTATTATGACATCACCAGTAGTGACTAGTTATTATGACATCACCAGTAGTGACTAGTTATTATGACATCACCAGTAGTGACTAGTTATTATGACATCACCAGTAGTGACTAGTTATTATGACATCACCAGTAGTGACTAGTTATTATGACATCACCAGTAGTGACTAGTTATTATGACATCACCGGTAGTGACTAGTTATTATTATGACATCACCAGTAGTGACTAGTTATTATGACATCACCAGTAGTGACTAGTTATTATGACATCACCGGTAGTGACTAGTTATTATGACATCACCAGTAGTGACTAGTTATTATGACATCACCAGTAGTGACTAGTTATTATGACATCACCAGTAGTGACTAGTTATTATTATGACATCACCAGTAGTGACTAGATATTATGACATCACCAGTAGTGACTAGTTATTATGACATCACCAGTAGTGACTAGTTATTATGACATCACCAGTAGTGACTAGTTATTATGACATCACCAGTAGTGACTAGTTATTATGACATCACCAGTAGTGACTAGTTATTATGACATCACCGGTAGTGACTAGTTATTATGACATCACCGGTAGTGACTAGTTATTATGACATCACCGGTAGTGACTAGTTATTATGACATCACCGGTAGTGACTAGTTATTATGACATCACCAGTAGTGACTAGTTATTATGACATCACCAGTAGTGACTAGTTATTATGACATCACCAGTAGTGACTAGTTATTATGACATCACCAGTAGTGACTAGTTATTATGACATCACCAGTAGTGACTAGTTATTATGACATCACCAGTAGTGACTAGTTATTATGACATCACCAGTAGTGACTAGTTATTATGACATCACATATTATTTATACACATTTCACTCGATCTTCAAAATGATTTCCAGCTGGTAACAAATAGAAGAAAGAGTCTCGATGTTCAACTACAACAGAATCAGACTAATTTGTAATATACTTGTACTGCAAACATTAGTTATTGGTGGTTTTACTTGAAGCATTAGAATGCTTCAGAAAACAAATATAAGTACAAGAAGACAAACGCGGATCAGCCGACTCCTCCGAGTTGCTGAGCTGTGAAACACGTCGCTGTGTAACCACAGCGACCGCGGTCCGAATCACGTCTCAGTAAAGCGTCTGCGTCGTGGGCTGAAAGGTGAGACTCTACCTGAATGCACGCTCCGGCCTTCTCTTTGCACAGGCAGCAGATCAGAGCCCACCTGTTGCTGGGGATGTGGGACACGTTGGTGATGGGCTCCATCTTCTCTGGGTTCCCGATGCTCACCTGCAGAGCAACACATGATTATTCACCTGTAGAGACGGCTGTCGTCACCGACGGTCTAACGGTATCTTAACGCTTCTCTTTGTCATTTCTTCAAGAGAAAGAACAGAATCAACATTGCTGTATTTTTGTCATACAAACCGTAAATAAATAAATATAGATTATAAATTGTTGAGTAGCAACTCCAACAGCATTGTTTTTAACAAATCACTATTATAGACGCTCAAATGTTGCGCTGATGGAAATGTAAAATACAGAGTTTATGTCTAAATAATAATCTATTTTCTTATTTCTTCAATATTGAGAGCAGGTTTAAGGCTGAACAATCTACCTTTAAGATTAAAAACTGTGTTTGAGTTGCTGCTCATGTGTAAAGTTAAATAAGTTATTAAAGATCCATAGAGTGACATGCATCTAAAAGAAAAAGAGTGTAAGATGAGATCTCATCTTCACCTCTGGGATCCACAAGGCACAGCTGACGTGGACCCACTTGGTTCCGCTCCGGGTGGGCTTCATGGCCCCCCCCTTCTTCGGACACAACTGGCACTTTGGCAGAATGCCGAGGGCGCAGATCCGGCACAGCCAGCTGCCCTTTGGGACTTTCTGGATGCCGTAACACGCCTGGAGAGAAACGCAGAGAGGACGACTCAGCTTCAGCAAGTGGAAATCAATACAGCATCAACAAGAGTGTGTGTGTGTGTGTGTGTGTGTGTGTGTGTGTGTCAGATGAAACCAAAGCAACAGCTGATCTGAGTGTAAGACGATTTGATTTTCTACCACAGCGAAGCGAACTTAATCATAAAGGCAATTTAAGTCCCTAAGAGCGGCAGCGTCATCACGGTTTGGTTAAAAACTGTGTTAAATGAGCAGCATTTCATTTATAGATTGTTTGTACAGCGAGTTCAGTGTGTTGACCTCTGACCTGGTGAACGCAGATGTTGCACTTGTCACAGAACACCATCTCGTTGTTGTCCTCCCCGTCGGGCGACCGGCAGACGTCACACACGACGTCCTCGTCGTACTCGATGCCCAGCCCCTCCTCCGTCTCCGTGGCGTGCGTCATGTTTTCGTGGCAGCAGTGTTCAAACTCCTCCATCACCCGCTCCATGGTGATCTCGTCCAGCGGCGGCATGGCTGCAAAAGTCGGGAGTAAAAAGTTTACTTTTTTTGATTGTCATGAAAACATCCCAAACCAGTTTCATACTTTCCGTTTTTCAGTCTCAAACGCTGCTGTGGGACATTTAAAAAAAACTTGACATAAACAGCTGACATTTTAACCAACAGCGATAATAACTAAACGTCCCGTCTGTTCTGTGACTCACCCATCTCTGCAAACTCCCCGTTGGCGGTCTGCAGCCAGGCCACGTCCTCCTCGTTCAGGTCGTAGCGGCACATCCCCTCCGCCAGCGTCCGGATGTCCACGTAGCCCAGCGCCTCGGTGCCCGACGTCCGGATCATCTTCTTTGGCTTGACGAACATGACCTCCTTTCCTTTCTCGGCCAACACCCTGCACAGCACCGACAGGAGACATGTCGGTTTACCGTCCGGCTCTTTGAGTTATCCCTCCATCCATCTTTTTGATACACTCTTTAAAATGTTTGTCCCGAGTTACGGTGCTTAGAAATGTTCTGATTTGCATTGTTTTTCTCTCGTAACATTATAGATCAATCAAAGAGCAAACGCGACTGAAATTAGACAGAAGAAGGTATTTGGCCGTAACGTTTCCTCAGTGAGTTCCTCTTGAATAACTGAGCATTTTAAGGATTTTAAAGACCAGCTTACATCAAAGTGCGAAAATATCCCTGAAATGCCAGTTAACATGTTTACTTTGGTGGATAAAACAAGGTCCAATCATTTGAATGATTGGTGGATAAACAGCCTCTGACTGTGAAACCGTCAAATCAAACTGAAACAAAAACAAAGTCTCTCTAAAGAAGCAGCCTTTTAAAGTAGTCTCAGGAAAGGAAACTCAGGACTTGAACACGTGACTTTCTCGTCTCCTACCTGGTGACCGGTAGTGGGATGGACTGGGGGCTGACGGGAACCTGGACGCCCTTCTCCCAGTCCTGCCTCCACGGGTCGGCCAGGATGTAGTACTCCTCCGGGTTCAGCTGGTACGAGTCGTGCACCTTCATGGCGGTGATCAGGTCGGTCCTGAAAACCTGCAGCAGTCGCATGAGAACAAGAGTCGGTACGGTTTCCAATGATGCAACAGGGAAATATTACAGCCTGTGGAGGGAGAAGTGTTTGTTTCTGTTGGGAAGGAACAACCATGCTGTTGTTTCAGAGACGAGTTCTCTGACTGAGTGAAATATGTGGCTTCAGAAAATATCACAATGAGGAAAAAATATATAAATGCAGCGAGACCATCAAATATTCTCTCCAGCAACCATTTAGATACTAGTACACCAACGTTAATGGTTTCATCCTAAAGCTCACATAAGCGCTGAGAGATGCAGTATTACATCTGAAAAGGACTTGTGAAGTGTACAATGTATGCCAATACATATTTTTCCATAGAGCGACTGTATATCAGTGTTTACACAGGTTAAAAAAACTACCACGTTGTCAAAACACAGCCAGACAGGAACCAGCCAATCAGCATCCAGCTTAGGCCCGAGTCATTGTTTTGCTTGAATCTGATTGGCTCTTGGTCAGAGGGCGTGAACAGCAGCCTGCAGGGACCAAGTCCACCGACTGTACAGTAGAGAACAGCAGCTCTGTTTCCACTGTACGACGTGGAAGATTAAATAAGATAAAGACTGTTTACAAATATCTCGTCATTGTCAATATCAATTCAAACCTCTGCGTGTTCAGTAAATCATTAGATTGTTTATCTTTTTTCTATTCAAATATTGGTTGTTTTTCCCCCAAAAAATAGAACAAATGAATAAAACAACAGACAAACACATGACAGCAGAAGAGCTGTGACCTAAACATATGTCATGATTCACTCTTCATCATCTTATCATGATGAAGATGAAGAGTTTAGACGGACGTACCTCGGAGGCTTTCTGACCGGCCCCCCTCCTGGGCTGTGAGGAGTGTTGTGACCAGCAGGTGGAATTACCTGGAGGAGAAACACAACAGGGTCTTTGTCTGTTTCTGCTTCAATGAACAACCTCACGTCCTCTAAAATAGATGGATCGGACCTTTTACTAAAAGCACTTTACAGAAAGAGTTTTGCGTGTTATTTGATATCAGATGGCACATAAGATAAATTGGATAATAAGTAAAAACCAAACATTGACATTAACCCAAACATTGTATGCGGTGTGGTTGAACCCCACCCATCTGACGTTTTGTGTTTCTGAAATTGTTCACTGACCTGGAAGGATGTTTTTAAAAGTGTCCCTACTCTGTCTCTCAGACTATAGGCCTTCTTTTTGGTTTCCTTAATCTTTGTCTATCTGCCCTTCTTTCCTTTTCTCTCTCTTGGTTTCCTTCCTGAACATGAAGTGTACATTTACTGACACTGACAGTAACAAGATGGGAGACGTATTCAGGAAATGACAACTTAACTCTCACAAAATAAAACAATCGTTAAACTGATTAAAAAGACATTTACAGACGAAAACAACAACAAATATGACAACATTGACACATCATCTCAATGCAATAGTTTACTTAAAGCCCTGGTTATATTAAGTATTTAAGGATAAAAGTTGTCTTTTCCTCTGCAGCTTTTCACACTCACTTGTGAAATTGAGGAAGGTGGCAGAGTTGTGCTTGGCCTGATTCAGGTCTATATTTGGACTCAGTATGAATGAGTCAGCAGAGACAATATTTTAGCTTACTTCCATTGTCGGAGTCATCGCTGCTGCTGGGGTGCCTGCTCCTCTTCATCATCTTCGTCTGTCTGCGGAGCTCCGGCTTAGGGACGCTTCACACAAACCAGACAGGAGGTTCAGTTAGACATCCAACTACAAGATATAACAGCTATGATAAAAGAA
>JAVDOI010000071.1:321949-394449 GCA_032191485.1 Leptoclinus maculatus | reverse complement strand
CCGACCCTCCATCTGCACCAGCATGTTGAGGGAGAAGATCTGAGCCGTGACGGGGCCTCGTCTGTTCTCAAACAGCATGGCCTCCACCAGCAGGACGCCGCCGCCTGCCAGGAGGACGGACAAACAACAAAGCTACCGAGTACTGAACGCGTGAGCATGAACGGATCATCTCAGAGGAAAGTGTCAGAGCAGCGCACAAACATTGAATGTGCATTCGTTATGTTTTGACCAGTAAACAAAGCTTGATAGACATGTTCCTAGTCTCCTCTATCCTGCAGACACACAACAAGGTATATATATATATATATATATATTGATGAATAAGCACCTTTGGTAGGAGGGTACATGTGTGTGTTTTTGGTGTTATTGGGGTGAACTGTCCCTTTAAACTCACCTGGTTTGCAGGTGTCGTAGAGCTTCTTCAGCAGCATGAGGCACTTCTCTTCAGGCCAGTCATGAATGATTCTGGCCAGAACGTACAGGTCAGCAGGAGGAACTTCACCGCTGAAGAAATCTCCTGCATGAACAACAGGAAGTGTGTGACCGCTGCTTTAAACATCTACACTCAGCTGAGGAGCAATAACTGAAGGCTCATTTAGTTAAACTGTGATATAACGAGACTCTAATATCAGTCTGTAGTCACGAACTACAGCCTCCGAAATAACGAACGTTGAATCAGAACAGAACGATCTCACCACAGCGTTCATGTAGCAGCTGTTCTGGAGCTTTCAATCACATTCTATGAGTTCATCTCTTGATTAGTCCAACAGAAGAATGAGACTCACCGCTTTGAAACACGACGGCGTCGTCCTCCTGAGAGAAATGTTTCTGAGCCGTTTCTACGACCGGCGGGAGGTCGAACACCGTGACGGAGGAGGACGGGTACGCCTTCGCCATCTCACGGGCCAGAGCCCCGGTGCATCCTGGGAGTTATTCAGACAGAAACAATGTCGGTATGATCATGAAGTTTGGACTAAATAAACATTGTGAAGGTGTCACTTTGGTTTTCAGGTAATTGGGATGTGATTGTTCACTATTTTCACTATTTTCACTATTTTCACTATTTTCACTATTTTCACTATTTTCACTATTTTCACTATTTTCACTATTTTCACAAACCAAACAATCAATTAATGGAGAAAATAATCAGCAGATTTAACCATAATGAAAATCAGTTAATAGTTTAAAATGAGCTCCAACAGTAAAATCCTACTTACTAATGTATTGATCTAATATACAATAGAACAGTCACAGTTTTAATACTTTAAGTAACATTGATCTGATGATACTGACATACATAGTTCTTACACACGTTTACTGATGTAACCTCTTCATTCACTGTGTGGTATTAGTACTTTACTGAAGTATCTGAATACTCCACCACGGTCAGGATGTGAACAGGAACTCAATTCATCTTTGACTCAAATCTAGTATCATTTAATCTATAGAATATATCTCGCGTTGATTTATTTCATACATTTTTAGTCAAAATGCCAAAAAGACACATAGTTGGACATTGAATAATACCAATAAAATGTTTAGCCATCAATAAATACATAAATATTGAGAGTTTGCCCTCTTACCTCCGAGGTCGACTATCTTCTGGAAGCAGGAGAGGTTGAACGCCGTCGCGATGTCGTGTCCGTCAAGAATCCACGAGGAGTTCATCAGACCCATGAACTTCAGCATCTCCTCCTCGGATCTGTGTGGAAACGTTCACAGAATCACAAAACTCTGAAAGATTTGAGAGAAGTCACACGAGTATATGTGAAGCAGTAAAACCAGTAAAACCAGTAAAACCAACCTGTAAACAGCTTGGAAGACGTCCTCTGGTGGGAGGCCGAAGGTCTTCTCATTCTGGTTCTTCCCCTCCCTGCATGAAGGACAATCAGACAGATGCTGATGATATGAAACGTTTCCTCAGGAGCAGCTCTGGAGGCTGTTCACCTCATGTGTTCACGTTACTTCTTCTCACGGATTCAGTCTGACAATAAACTGCATTCTTCTGCTGGATTAGCATGTGAGTGACGTTATTATTATTTGTATTATTCTCTGTATTGTCTGAGAAGAAGAGGACAAAACAAATCTTCATTTTCAAGCTATGGTTATTCTGAAAACAACATTTCACAATTCACCCATAGTGACGCTAATGAGACACTTTAACACATAACTGGAGTTTAACGAAGTCGTGAAATGAGAAAAATGCAAAACGTGTCGTTTGCAGCCGCTGACCTGACGGCGTCCACCAGGTTGCTCCACAGCGGGTAGATGGTCTGGGATTGGTAGATGATCATGTCGTGAAGAGACTTGCAGCTGCCTTTGGCCAGGTAAAGATTAGCCACGTCGCTGCTGCTGTACACAGCTGGAGAACAACACACGTTTAAACTCTCAGTGGGACAGCAGTTAGTCGACGGTCATGATTCAAGATAAGATTACAAACGTCTCAAATGTGCAGATTTTAACGCTCTTCTTTGTCACACATGATGGTAAACTTAATATATTTGGGTTTTGGACTTATGATGCTTCCTGATGATTTTTTTAGTTGGTTGCAGCCCTAAAGTTCAAACAACTGAACAACTGAAATACAGGAACAGTCCTCCTCACCTGTCCCGTCTGTGGTCTCCACCTCCAGGATCTCCATGCCCACCAGTGCGTCCAGCAGCCGCTCCATCCCGTCCACACTGGTGCTCAGCTCCCGGGCTACATGCTGGGCTCTCAGGGGCTCCGGGGACTTCAGCAGGAGGTCAAACACTCCCAGCTCACAGGCCGAAAATATCACCTGGAGGGATTCAACATGACAAAGTGGGTCAGTCGGACCACCGCTTTGGCCCGATATGAAATATCTGAGTAAGACCTTTAAACACGTTCGTGTTCCCCAGAGGATGAAACCTGCTGACTGTGGTGATCCGGAGACTTTCCATTAAGCGACACCACGAGGTTCACATTTGTGGTTTTTAGTGAAATTTCCTCAAACTATTTGACGAATTGTCCTAAAATGTTGTGCAGACGTTCATGTTCAAGATGAAGTGTCCTCTGACCTTTCCATCTAGCGCCACCATGAGGTCAGAAGATTCATTATAGTTAAATGAAACCCTTTAGTAGACTTATTATTGTTTGGATTATGATCAAAACAACAATAACCAGCAAAACTAGCTGCCTCTTTACTTGCTGTGCTAATTAGTAAATGTTAGCATGCTAACGTGCTAACCTAGCATCGTTAACGTGGTTAACATTATATCTACTAAACATTAGATTAGCATCGTCATTGTGAGCATGTTAACATGCTGATGTTAGCATTTAGCTTAAAGAAGATAGCATGACTTGTTTAGACTTGTTGAGAGACTTTTAGTGCTGAAAAGATTATAAAAATAAAATTAATAAAACTCTTTTTTTGACCTCTGTTTAGGCAAAATACTAAAAAACTGCGTTAAAATGTAATTATTTTGTTGAAATTTATGATACTGGACCATACGAATATGATATTATACACACACACATATATATATACACACACACATATATATATATATATATATATACACACACACACATATATATATATATATATACACACACATATACATATTCACACACACACATATTCACACATATACATATTCACACATATACATATTCACACATATACATATTCACACATATACACACACATATTCACACATATACATATTCACACACACACATATTCACACATATACATATTCACACACACACATATTCACACACACACATATATGCAGATTCCTGCTCTACAGCATCAGGAGGATTCTCCCCTTCCTCACTGAGGAGAGGAGCAGGAGCTCATCCAGGCTCTTGTCATCTCCCTCCTGGACTACTGCAACTCTCTACTTGCCAGAGCTCCGGCGTCGGCCATCAGACCTCTGGAGCTCGTCCAGAAAGCTGCAGCTCGCCTGGTGTTCAATCGCCCCAAGTTCTCCCACAACTTCCCTTCTCTGTTCTCTCCACTGGCTCCTCTCAGAGCTCATCCAGTCTAAGACTCTGGTGCCTACAGGGCAGTGACAGGAACAGCTCCTTCCTATCTCCAGGCCCTGGTCGAGCCCTACACCCCCGCCCGACCACTTCTCTCTGCTGCCTCGGGGCGATCGGTCGCCCCGTCCCTCAGAGGTCCCTGTGGCCGATCGACCCGCTCACGTCTGTTCTCTGTCCTGACCCCCCAGTGGTGGAATGAACTCCCCACTGACGTCAGGACAGCAGAGTCGCTGCCCATCTTTCATCAGGCTGAAAACAGTCTGACTGTAATGTAATGTAATATATACATATTCACATATATACATAGAAATATACATACATGTAAAATGATATAAGATTAATTAGATAAGATTAAAACAAATAACTGCTGAATGACAAACGACCCTGAAGTCAATTGCAAAACACAAACAACTTTTTTTTTTTTTTAAAAGTACAAATTTTTTATTTTTATTTTTTTTACGATATTGCACAAACTATCTTTAGGTTTTAGGAAACCTAAAGATAGACAATATGACAATATGAAAATGTGCAACTTGGGCTTTGGGGACCTTTTATGACACATTAGTGCATAGATAAGAAACGTTACCTTTGAGACCCTGAAGCCGTTGAAATACTCCAGAAGTTTGAACGGGTAGTCCAGCTCACTCTGGGACAGATGCTCTGCCATTATCCTGCAAAGCACGGATCACAACTCCGTTAATAACCGGAGCAATTCACGCAACTTTGCACAAAACACACCGTCTCTCGGATCAACACTCTCCCGATGCTGTTGCACGGAAAAGCTGCTAAAATTATCCGATTTTTACAGCTCAAAAACAGCCAAGATGTCGGTGGTGTGTTCAGGAGCGATGCACTGAAATGGTCGACGGAACATCAGCGGGGGGAACACATCTCTGCTCCGGATCTTTAGAGATGATCCTCTGCGGCTCCTCGCTGCTGTGATGGCCGATAAGAAGCAGCGACTAGTTTCACTTAAATACACACACACACACACACACACACACACACACACACACACACACACACACACACACACACACACACACACACACACACACACACACACACACACACACACACACACACACACACACACACACACACACACACACACACACACACACACACACACACACACACACACACACACACACACACACACACACACACACACACACACACACACACACACACACACACACACACACACACTGTGAGGTGGTGCAGTTCTGAGATCATCCGCAGCACCAGTGGGGGCGCTGTTGAGCTGTGTAGTGATTATTAGTGTAGTTCTGTGATTCTGGTCTGACCCTAAAGGGAATAATACAAAAAATATGTTTTAAGATCATATAAACTGGCACAAAGCATGGTTATGCCCCTCTCAATTCTGTGTTAAAAAATGTATTTTTTGGGGCTCATTTATTTGACTAGGATGTTAAATGTATCTTTTTTATTTTTTTATAACAAGACTGGAAATTCTTTATGAATTATGCCCAAAGACAATATCAGTAACAATCATAAGTCTTTGAGTTAAATGAGTTAAATCTTATACTATAATTTCAGAGATCCATTAAAATGTACAATCTTATATCTTAAACATTATTTTCTGCAGCCTGATTAAGCTTTGTTCACTTTATTGATATTATTAGTTAAGTAACTTTTTAAAGAAAATATACTTACATTTCATTTGATTGACATTTACTTTTTTCATACACTAGAACAATAAAGAGATAAAAATGGTGTTATGGGTCCAACAGTAACAGAATATTACGCCTTTTTATTTATAAATTACTACTTCTGTTTTGTAAAAATACTTGTTACCACTTTTAGATTTATTTAAATCCTTGTTCATTTATTACTCCACTAATTCCTGGTTGAATCATTTATCCCAGGTTAACTTTCTTTATTTCCTTTTTTTTGCTGTATTGATATATTTTCATCCTTTTTTGAGTATTGAAATAAGTCACAGAATGTTTTTAGCTTTATCTGTATTTTCCTATTTATTTTTTTACATTAAAATATGTGCATATTATTTCCCGAGGTATACATTTTACTATTAATTCATTTAATTATAAGTTTTTCATTAATTTATTTCCAAATACAATTTATTTAAAAAGACAATATTAATTTGGTCCCCACAAGATTTTTCTCATATTTATTTATAAATATTATATATATATATATATATATATTTCCCAGTTTGTGTTCTCATTAAATACCTTCTATATTATTATATTATTCTCATCTCATTATTATGTCCCCATTTATTTATGTTTTTCCTGTATTTATATATATATATATATCCCATAAATAGAAATGATTTACTCTCACATATTACACTTAGTTTATGTTATTTAAGCCCATAATTGGTGATGAATTCAGGACATAAAGTATTCCAATAATCTCAAAACCTTTTCTCTTCTAGTTTTCATTTCCTGTTTGTGCGTCTGAACATCTGGAGTTAATCATCGTAGTGAGACGTTGGTACATTCTGTTCCTTCTCCTCTGAAGACATACGGGAGAAAACACGTTAAACGAACACGTTAAACGAACACGTTAAACGAACACGTTAAACTATCACGTTAAACTATCACGTTAAACTAACACGTTAAACTAACACGTTAAACTATCACGTTAAACTATCACGTTAAACGAACACGTTAAACGAACACGTTAAACGAACACGTTAAACGAACACGTTAAACGAACACGTTAAACAAACACGTTAAACTATCACGTTAAACGAACACGTTAAACGAACACGTTAAACTAACACGTTAAACTAACACGTTAAACTAACACGTTAAACTAACACGTTAAACGAACACGTTAAACGAACACGTTAAACTAACACGTTAAACTAACACGTTAAACTAACACGTTAAACTATCACGTTAAACGAACACGTTAAACGAACACGTTAAACTAACACGTTAAACTAACACGTTAAACTATCACGTTAAACTAACACGTTAAACTAACACGTTAAACTAACACGTTAAACTAACACGTTAAACTATCACGTTAAACGAACACGTTAAACGAACACGTTAAACTAACACGTTAAACTATCACGTTAAACGAACACGTTAAACGAACACGTTAAACGAACACGTTAAACTAACACGTTAAACTATCACTCAGTTCAACACGTTAGAAAACAACAAAATCATGACCAACTGTTGAACTGTGGAGTTAATAGGAGTTTGATTCTATATTAATGTTTGCACCGTTGTTCTTCTCTGAGGACACTTCAAACATCTTCATGAACAATAATCACGCCGCCTCTAAAAGCGAATAAATTCCAGACGTCTTCAATTATTAACCAAATCGATTTATTATGCATGAACAAATCCCTTCCTGCCTCTGTCACGCAGACACGCACACACACACACCCAACATTTAAATACATGACGTGGTGGGAATTCGGCATAGCTCACTTTGTTGTTGCACATGCTTTAATAAAATGATAGATATATTTACAGGATAAGCAACGTCTCCGAACAAAACTCGCAAGAACAGCTCCCGGTCCCGCCCTGCAGCACTTTGAACACTCCTGTTGTTGTAGTTTATTAACGTGGGGGTTCAGAACCAAAACAAAGAAACACAAACCGTGGGGGCTTTTGGCCAGTACGACATAGCATGATACATATCTGGAGTTCATCAACTACATAAATATGGCAGTAACACTGAGTAATTCATACGGTCTATTTACAAAGTCTGTGAAGTGGGAAATATTACAGTCTGTGCTGACGACACGACGTTTGGGGGACCGAGTCTAGAAAGCAAAGCGACACCTCCATCCCTCCTCCGTTACAACGCTCAGGACCGACGCCACAAACTAAATAAGGCACAATTAATACTTGGACCATTTCTCAGGGGAATCTACAGACTTGCAGCCGGCTTGTGAGGCATGTAAACAATTGAGTCGATTGATTAGGACTGCCGTTATCACGTTCCCTTTGTATTCCCGATCAGTGATTCTGTCCGTCTAACGTCATTCAAAACAGGTTTCATATGGCAAAGACCTTTAAACCCCCCCGAGCCCCTCCAAAATAAAATAACCCCCCCCCCCCCCCCCCCTCTATGCTACTCAACAAATACAATCACATGGTGACAAACAAAGAAAACGAGTAGTGCAATCACTACAAACACAACAGGAAGAAGCGACGCCCCGTTGAAGCCTCAACAACGGGACCAATGATCCAACAAACAGATTGATTGATTGATAAGCTGTCCGACGCTGCGGAGCGACTAACCCAAGATAAAAAAGATCCACCATCACCCCCCCGCCTCTGGAGAAATGACTAATAATATTTTGTGGTTTTGTTTCAAATACATCTAAATGGCACAAACTTGCCCCCCCCCCCCCATGTTTTCTGTCATTTAAAAAAAAGCCCTCATCATCCAAAGGTTTTCAACCGCTTCCTGTTGGTGGTCCAGAGGGAGGAGGTCTGGGCGTCGAGACTCGAGTCCTTCCAGAGCAGCCACGAAGACACCGGACAGATCCAGGAGGTGAAGAGTTTTTGGGGAGTAGGAGTAGGAGTAGGAGGAGGGGGGGGGGGGGGGGGGGGCAGGTGGGTGGAGGTCTGTCGCAGCTGTTTGGGGGCTCCTGGCTTTGGTCGGTGTGATGGAGAACCGCTCAGTCGTGTTTCAGGTGGTCTTTGATGTCCTCCTCGTCCGTGTACTCCGACGGCTCGTCTCCCGGCTTCAGCAACCTCCCGACGTAGTCGTATTTTTCTGGAACGACAACAAACAAAGCGTTAAAAAAATACGAAGGTGGGGAACGCAAAGTGTTGCTTCAGGAAGAGATTCATCAACGAAACTACAAATATGATCAATGCTCAGTCATTTCTCCTTTGTCTTGTATAGATATACATCTATAGATATATTTAATTATCAGTTCATCTGTTATTAATCTCCTTCTGTTCTAAAATAATAAGTCACAGTTTTCCTAAAGTGCAAAATCAGAAAATATTGAATTTACTATCAAGGAAAACAAAAGGGAATTCTCATTTAAGAGGCTTGAAAAAACTACAAACAAATACTGAAAAATGTTGAAAACTATATTATATTAAATGTAAAAAACCTAAATGATATCTTTGAACTATTGACACAATGTAAAAACGTAACCTTTGGTTGATGGATTAATCACAGTTTAACTCAAATCATAATCTGTATCATAGAATATACTTCATGTTGTTTTTATCATCCGTTCATTAGAACGAGAGAACTTTTAGGGATGAATTAATTGAAGTTTTGAATTAGTTGAAAAGCCTTTAACGACCTGAATCGATTGAACTGTTTGATTGTTGAAGTGCAGACATGAATATATTACTCCGGGAGTTCTGGACTTTTTTCCTCGAGAATATTAAATACCAGTTTGTTGTTATATTATTAATATTTCCCTCCCCACAAAGTGACGCGGTGGCTTTTTTTGTCCAACAGTTCTAAAAATAAAAATAAAGAACAAAAAGAAGATCTTTGAAGGTGGAACGACTGATCGTACGACTCCTCAAACATGTAATTCATGATGAAAACAGTTGCTTATTAATGATGATTGATGAATATCAGGGAGAAGTGGTGAACAACATGCTGCGAGTACTTCACTGACATCTTCTTACATCATTTAATCAGACAACATGTGAGGCCAACTTCTAAAGCCGACCAGCTTTAAACGTCTTATCTGAGTATCCAGAGGTTCTTTAAGGAAGCAGAGAACCGACGTGTTTCAGGACCAAACGGGACTCTTCACTTTGAAATAAAACAGCAGCTTTGAGGCGATTTATGTTTAAAGTCTGAATACACAGAGGCCCTGTGGGAGAGGTGATAAACTCTGTGAAATCTGAGCCACATGAAGGATCTGCGGAGCATTTCTTCTTCCCCTGTGTGGAAACACCAGTTCAGCAGCCTACCCATGAACTGCATCTCCCACTCCCTCACGCTCTCCATCTGTACAGCGTTGAGGTCCGACAGGTCGTCGTACTCGTCCCACAGGGCGTCTTTCTCCAGGCAGAAGGTGGCCAGGCCTCTCGAAGCATCCCGGCCCGCGAAAATGCCGTAAGGACCATCTGAGGGAGAAACGTACGAGTCAGCACGAACAAGAGAAGAAGCATCGTCCTCTCCGTCAGGTTAACAATCAGTCCGACTGTCTGCGTGTTTAAACACCGTTTCAAATAGAGTGACAGAGAACAAGTTGACCCTCTGATTAACTCAGAACCACGTCATGTGACCGCTGCTTCACATTGGAAGCCTTTAAGACGGCCAACAAGTAAAGCACTAACGCAGCCAGCGTACAAAAGGCCTTTAGACTCCAGGAGAGAAATGCTGACGAAAGCAGAACTTGTGGTTCAGTGCGATGCTGTTATTAGAGCTGGAAGATGTATTAATACGGACGTGATGTTGTGATGTGAAATGTGATCTCAGGAGTCAACTTTTAAATGGGCCTCAAGCTTTAGAGTGACAGTACAGCGGTCCGTCCAATCAGCTTTGAGCTGATCGTTAAACTATTATCTTTCTTTTTATGAATTCAATGGTTCCAGCTGCTCATATGTGAGGATTTGTTTGCTTTTCTTCTGCTGCATTGAGTCAAAACTCTGTCTAAGAAAGCTAAATAATCACGTGATACGACAATAATAATAATAACAAGAAATAATCCAGTGTGCAGACATTCTTCTGTTCAATCCATTGCATTTCTTTTTCACATACGAGTAAACTGAAATATATATATATATATACACACGATAAACAATACTTCACTTCTGCTGCGGGAGCATTTTGCCCACTAACCCACTGATCTAGTATTCAAGGAATAAATTGTCAAACTAATCAAAATGTGAAATAGAAGTTAGTTGCAGCCGCAAGTTCAATAACAACATTTCTAAACTTGAACTTTTGAAGAAGAGTAAAACTTTATCAATGAATGATTCTACCTGCTAAGAAATGAAACCCAAAACTTACATATACAACCATATAGTGGCCAATATCACCTTTAAACATCAATATATTACCTCAAACACATCTTTGACACGCGTGTGCTGCAGTTTATTGTTACGGCTTCTTACCGTCGGACACAAACAGCTAATATCAGCTGATGCACCGATAAAGGAGGATTTATCATTTTATTGTTTTTAGGAATCAAATGTTTTCTCAAGTCGTTCTGATCACATCATCAGTCGGGAGGACCTGACCTGGTGAGGTGATTCTACCTCGGGGAGAGAAAGTGTAATCAGTGCGTCCATAACGATCATTTGAATGCGTCCACTAACGAGCAGCAGCTGTTGTCCTGTCGAGTAACTTCTACCAACACATTCAGCCTTCGTGAAACATTTCTCAAACGACGCCCCGAGCCTCTCTTCACATTTCCGCTGTGTTTTAAAACTTTAATTTCCTCCAGAACATCATCTGACCAGCATGTGGAAGCTCTGCAGGCCCTCAGACCTCTGACCGTGACGCAGACGCCTTATCACCTCACAGATTAGATGTGCTCATACCGTACATAATTAGCATTTTACAGATAAAACTGCAGGCTTGAGTAACACTACAGCAACATCCTGATGTTCTTATTATGATTTATACAAGTGTCAAGACTCACAACAAAGAAGAAATGATTGTCTCTGAATAATGCAAAGTGTGTGTGAGCTCCAGCTGGACTCTCCTCTAACAAGTAGTGCAGGTCTGCAACAGACGATTTCATATTTTCATTACTTTATTAATCTGATTATCTTTATTAATAAATGCACATGTCCCAGCTGCCGATCTTCTGAGCACCTAAAGTCAACCAAACACCAAAAAGTATCAACACATAGAGAAAGAGGCAAACTTTCACTTCCTAGAAACTTTAAATATTCAGAAGCTGAACCAAGAAGATATTTTGTGTTCATAACGACTTATGAACTGAGACACTGAACCACACAACTATCTGCGTCAGCATGAAGTCCACTGTGATAAACACCCACTAGACAGTTTATGATATGACCCAGTCAACTCCTGTCTGTACTGTACTGTGTGTGTCTGTACTGTGTGTGTCTGTCTGTCTGTCTGTCTGTACTGTGTGTGTCTGTCTGTCTGTCTGTCTGTCTGTACTGTGTGTGTCTGTCTGTCCTGTACTGTGTGTGTCTGTACTGTACTGTGTGTGTCTGTACTGTGTGTGTCTGTCTGTACTGTGTGTGTCTGTCTGTACTGTACTGTGTGTGTCTGTACTGTACTGTGTGTGTCTGTCTGTCTGTCTGTACTGTGTGTGTCTGTCTGTACTGTACTGTGTGTGTCTGTACTGTACTGTGTGTGTCTGTACTGTACTGTGTGTGTCTGTCTGTCTGTCTGTCTGTACTGTGTGTGTCTGTCTGTACTGTGTGTGTCTGTACTGTACTGTGTGTGTCTGTCTGTACTGTACTGTACTGTGTGTGTCTGTACTGTACTGTGTGTGTCTGTCTGTCTGTCTGTCTGTACTGTGTGTGTCTGTACTGTACTGTGTCTGTCTGTACTGTACTGTACTGTGTGTGTCTGTACTGTACTGTGTGTGTCTGTCTGTCTGTACTGTGTGTGTCTGTCTGTCTGTACTGTGTGTGTCTGTCTGTACTGTACTGTGTGTGTCTGTACTGTACTGTGTGTGTCTGTACTGTACTGTGTGTGTGTCTGTCTGTACTGTAAAACTGTGTGACATCATGACTGGACTGCCCTGATTCGGGCCTACTTGGCTCGGTGCTGCTGGTGTCAGATAGCAGGACGTGACACACGAGACTGCTGGGAATGTTGCTTGAATAATTATAGTTTATTACAGAGTTGACGGGCGAGTCCTGCAGCTAGGAGGAAAATGTTGATTAGCTGGTTAGCCTAGCTTTGCAGAACTAGAAACACTTATGGGGACTGAAGCATGCTTCGTGGAAGCAAATTATTATTATTGTAGAGCTACAGTTAACTTTCACTTTGCACAGCAGATGTGCCAGTAAAACAAACCACAAGACGTATTTTCTGCATTAAATTAGCAAGATGCATTCATTCTTTTAAGATTTAAAACATTGGTGTAAAGTTCCCAACAATCATGCATGATGAGTCCCATCAGTGTAAACAAGACTCCAGACCAGACACCCAGACGGTGTGTCTGTGTGCACGTCAACAAGCTAACAGGCTAGCAGGCTAGTTAGTTACAATCCTCCAGGCTTAACTAAACTAAAAAGTTTTATAAATATATAGTTTAGGGCTTTTACGCATCACCACATGAGTCACGACCCCACCAAAAAAAACACAGCCAGTGCTAGTTAGCTAACAGCTAGCACATCCCATTCAATAACACAGACAAAAGAGCTAAGCTAAGCTAACCACAACCGTTTGCGCCCAAAAATGATGTTTTTGTTCGGGACAACTTGGACGTGTCAGCTAACTCACCCGGATGTTAAAGTGCTCCATCTACTCACCTTTCCCGTAAAACTTTTTGCCGCTGGTCACGTCGAAGATCTTCATGTTGACGGCCATCAGGATGCGCGGGTTCTGGAGTCCGTCGTACTCCCGCAGCTGCTCCAGAGAGAAGTCCCGTCTCCTCATCTTGGGCAGCGCCGAGGCCTCGTCGCTTTGGGCCGCGTCAGCGACGAGCCGTTTGCCCCACCGCCGGTAGGCCGCCACACAGGCCGCCACCACCAGAGCCAAAATACTGATGTTCAGCAACATCGCTCCGAGCCCGTAGAGCGTGAGACCGTCCGACTCGTCCGCTGCTGCCCCACCGCTCGTGTCAACTGGTCCGCTCGAACTGTCTCCATCGTCCGCCATACTGCACACGGTTGTTAGCGCCTACCAGCCAACTGGTAAGATGGTGCGTTCAGGTGCTGTCGGAGAACAAGCGGGAACCACTAGTTGAACGAGTTGTTACATTCTGTTCTTCTTTGGTGCAATGTAAAAAAAACAAAAAAAAAAGCTTGTTCGTTTTATAGGATTTTAAATAAATATTACTTTAACTATCGAATGATTCAAACCAATCAATCATTCTGGTTTGTATGTGATGTCGTCGCTTTTATGTTTTATTTCTGTTTTTATTTGTTGATTTTACTAAATAATTTTACTAAATATGTATATATTTTATTTATTTGTTTTATTTTTATTTGTTGATTTTACTAAATAATTTTACTAAATATGTATTTATTTTATTTATTTATTTTATTTTTATTTGTTGATTTTACTAAATTATTTTACTGAATATATATTTATTTTATTTGTTGATTTTACTAAAAATATATATATATATATATTTATATATATATTTTTTTTTTATTAAATATTTTTTTCTTCACTTTTTCCCCCCCAAAAGTTAAATATTCAGCAAAATCCTTGTACACTCCCAATATAAGGGATGGGAGGCTTTTTTGCAGATAATACAAACACACATATTAATTTAAAAAAAAGTACAAATGTACTCTCGTTTGGGTTAAACTCTGGGTTCTCCATTTCCCAGAATGCAACTTGATATCTTTCTAAAACCCCTCCTGTTAATTTGGCCTCATCTCTAAACATCTACATCTTAGTTTTGCCCTTTAAAAATCAAACAATCAAAAAGCGACTCACTGTGAGCATGAATTAAAACGTGTTTCATGGGTGTTTACATCAGATAGGCCAATCTGAACAGTTTAATTATTACATTGCGTCATTTGGCATTATAGTATTTTTATAGTTTAACTGTCCGTGGTTACACATTTGTCATTTATTATGTTGCGACATGAAACGGTTTCAAAGTACAACGAGGAGGAAAATGAAATATGCCAGATCAGAAAGTATACATTTTATATTTTAGGGGATTCAGTTTTATAAACTCGCACTGTTTGGCAGCACTAAGATTTAAATAAAAAGCTATTATAAAATATTAAAACGATAGAAATTACACAGCAGCAATTGACAGTCCCGTTCAGATCCACTTCTCACTTTAGAGTTGAGGTTTACGATTACACGTGAAGGCATCAAAACACACGCCTTCCACCGTGGTAATTTGCGACGTGATGCTTTTTGTCCCTCCATCGGACCCGTAGTGTCACAGTCACCAACTTGTGATCAAACCAGAATTACACAGTAACTGAAGTATTTCATGTTCTTTAACTTCTGAAAATATTTCCTAGAAGATTATATCTGTTTCTTAAATGAAGATCACGTGAGCAGACAAGAGGCGTTTTAAGGCCAAAATATTAATACTATAAATGCCATTTCTTTAAGTTGAATGATACATGTTTTACTTAACGTTATATCACTGGTTGTGTTTGGTTTTGAGCTCACACCTCGTCCATTCCCACAGTGTTGCCCTTTTATTCGGCCGTTATCTTTCTGCTATTTACACACTTTATGTCAGCACTTTCTTACAAACTGCTTGTTTACTCTGTTGGCGGTGATAACGGGTGAAATGAATCATACTTAAGGTTCACAGTTGATTTGGATCAGACATTTTTTTTTATCTACAGCTGATAAATTTCACTCTCAAGTAAACAACAGAAACCAGTTAATCCGGCTGGAGGAGTCGCCCTCAGCAATAAAATGTGCAGAGTAAGAGAACAGAAAGCAGCACAAACCACACACACACACACATACAATCAACTGTTGTTTTATATTTTTTTGCATTTTACAATTCAAGACTGTAGCATTAACATGCATTATCCTAAAACACACTCAACACCACACTACCGATAAAACAAATCAATTCTTAAAATCAAAAAGAATAATTGAATAGCAAATGATTTTTTATAGTATTTACATTTTTTTTTTTTTAAATTCAACTCTAAAAACCTCTTAAGTCCATCGATCAAGTAAAGGAAAGTTAATGATTTAAGCGCTCTAGAGCACAAAGCCTCAAACATGATAAGAAGTAAGCTAAATTATACTGTAGTTTTATGACGCTAGCTTCACACCCATAACTCCAGCAGACACATTTCAAATCAAGTAAAAATAAAAACAAGAATAAAACAATAAATTATACTACCTCTGGGTGTAAAAATGGGACTTGAAATAAAGCTTCCCACTTTAAATTTGTCATAATTCCTGCAGGTGTTAATTTAAAAAAACAACATGATAAGTTTAGCTGTGATGTCCGTCGGTCTGAACATCTGGGCACATCTGTTAGTGAGCAGCAGCCTCGGGGGTCAGTCCTTCACAAATCTATGACTGCAGCTGGCAACTTGATTGTCATGATAAAAGAAAAATAAGATATTTATGTCTCAAGAAGAGATTAAACCTGCAAGTGGTGTCAGTTTTAAACGCGTTCAAACCCCAAATAATGAATTGGGAAGACTAACAAGTGAAATTTGGACTATTGTGTCTCCGGTCGACAGCGCTCCGTCTTCACTGCTGAATCAGATTAAAGGCACTCAAGACAATCTGCAGGATCTCTCATCTTGGCAAACTAGAATCACCGTTCAACAGGCGGAGAGCTCCATACAGACCAGAGCTCTTTACAGATTGTGCTCAACAGAAAAGTGTTGACGAGTTTTGGCATCTGAGAGAATAAAAAGGCAAAATGCAAGGAATGCATTTTTTTTGTTTTAGTTTTTTTTGTTTTGTTGTAAACGTTATACGAGCCGTCAGGCGCACAGATTCCGGCTCACTGCCTACGCTTGCTTGCTTTGCAAATGAAATGCACAGATAAAAAACAATCAAATTAAGTCGACCACGCTCAGCCTCTCTTCATTCCCAAAAGAGCGAAACGCTGATCTCAGAGCTGCTGCAGCCGCCTCGCTCTACATGTCTTCTATCCAAACCCACACCTGAACCGGAGGGAGCTTCATTTATTTGGTGCAACACTTTCCTTCTTGGCGGCTCCGGGCTCGGCCTTCTTGCCCTGGGTGGTGGTGGCGGCGGCGGCTGTTTTCTGGGCGTTGTCTTTGGCTGTGCTCGGTGCGGCGGTGGAGGACTTGGAGGCCTGCGTGGGCTTTGAGGTAGTGTTGGAAGGATGTCGCCGACGCCTCCCTTCATCCCCAGCCGAGGATGAGTGACGTCTCCTCCTGCCTCCCTCCTCTCCCATCGGGGGCTGCGGACGCAAAGGTCAGAGGTCAATACAGGAAGACAGGCCAATCAGACGATGATATAAAAACATCCCTAACCTGCTTCTTGACCCCACATCTCACATTTGTTCAACAATTCAAACGGATCTACTTTTGTATCCATTTACAGAAACAGTTTTGAAGCTTCGAGTTCGGCAACTTCGCTGTCGCCATCTTGGATTACGGCCGTCGCCATGTTTTTTTCCACAGCTAATGAACAGAAGTGACCATATCTGGACTGAGGAATGACGTAGAGACGCCGTGTACGTCTCTGGTAGAGACCTGTCAATCACAGTAGCCCCGCCCCTAAAGCATCCCCTGCTTTATGGTCTGTTTGACTCTAAATGGACCATCATGTACTAAATGAACATCATGCTGTATTGAAGAAGACTTGAAACTAGAGATTGAGACCATAAACTCATGTTTACAATGTTTACTGAGGTAATAAATCAAGAGAGAAGTAGAGTCATTTTCTCATAGACTTCTATAGGACCAGAGGAGTCGCCCCCTGGTGGTCATTAGACAGAATGCAGCTTTAACACATGAAGCATCAGCTTCCCTCGACAGAACCGGATTATCTCTGTAGTTCAGGAACTACATTTTCTTTACAGGTCTTCAACACATTTTACAACCTTTAGAATTAACTCCAAACTGTCCAGTTGTAAACAAAAGGCAATCCAACGTCGTTTGGAGATTCTTTTGTCAGTTTTGTTCTCATGAGACGTGGAGACTCACCACCACCCTGAAGTCCTCCAGGTTCTTGAACTGGGAGAGGTGTTCCTGCAGCTTGGGGTCGATGGGCTGTTTCTTCATCTTGGAGTATTTCAAGAAGGCCCAGAACTTCTCAAGTCCATACAGCTGACCTGCAGGAGGACCAGACAACGGATTTAGTACAAATTCACAGTTCTTTGTCGAATACCACCGTCATCATCTGCAGCTCATTTAGTTTTCTCTGAAACTTTCTCTTCACTTTGTAACATCAGTGCCTTTGCGTACTCGTAAACTGCAGGAACGAGGAGGGTTAGGGGGGAACTTCCTATGGGAATTAACAGGAGATGACGGGACTGAAATGGGAATATAAAGGTTATCTACTCGATAGAAACAAATGTTCATCACATCATAAACACAAATCTATTATTCTAATAGCGTTAGGGATGCCACACACAGCTAGTTAACTAACAGGGAACGGTCCTTTGACCTAGTTTAGTAGTTTAAAACAATCAAACTACATCTCACACAGCGAGAGAGCAGAAGTTATAAACTGTACTTTAGGCTTCTATCTGCTGGCCAACTGAAATATATGAAATATATAAAATATATATTCACTCTACAAGCATGAAGCACGTAGTGCTTTGGCTCAGAGGGTTTGCATCTTTAAAATGTGACGCAGTGCATTGTGGGATTGTTAGCCGGGCGTAGAGTCAAAGCACAAAACATCTTCTTAGTGTAAATAAATGTCTCCGTCTGAAGTCAGAGCACATACGGTCACTGCTTAGTGAAACGGGAGAGACATGTCCTGCTGCCGTGATATATACAGTATATACGTATATACAGTATACAGTATATACATATATACAGTATATACAGTATATACGTCACATGATGTGTAGCTGATAAAACACTGAAATAACTAGCGACTCACGTGAAGCCGTACACGTCTTAATCAGCTTTGAGAACCTCCCGTTGGACTCATGAGCTCAGTATCTGTGCCGGTTGGACTCATGAGCTCAGTATCTGTGCCGGTTGGACTCATGAGCTCAGTATCTGTGCCGGTTGGACTCATGAGCACAGTATCTGTGCCGGTTGGTCTCATGAACACAGTATCTGTGCCGGTTGGACTCATGAGCACAGTATCTGTGCCGGTTGGACTCATGAGCACAGTATCTGTGCCGGTTGGTCTCATGAGCACAGTATCTGTGCCGGTTGGACTCATGAGCTCAGTATCTGTGCCGGTTGGACTCATGAGCTCAGTATCTGTGCCGGTTGGACTCATGAACACAGTATCTGTGCCGGTTGGACTCATGAACACAGTATCTGTGCCGGTTGGACTCATGAGCTCAGTATCTGTGCCGGTTGGACTCATGAGCTCAGTATCTGTGCCGGTTGGACTCATGAGCTCAGTATCTGTGCCGGTTGGACTCATGAACACAGTATCTGTGCCGGTTGGACTCATGAACACAGTATCTGTGCCGGTTGGACTCATGAGCACAGTATCTGTGCCGGTTGGTCTCATGAGCTCAGTATCTGTGCCGGTTGGACTCATGAGCTCAGTATCTGTGCCGGTTGGACTCATGAGCACAGTATCTGTGCCGGTTGGACTCATGAGCACAGTATCTGTGCCGGTTGGTCTCATGAGCTCAGTATCTGTGCCGGTTGGACTCATGAACACAGTATCTGTGCCGGTTGGACTCATGAGCACAGTATCTGTGCCGGTTGGACTCATGAGCTCAGTATCTGTGCCGGTTGGACTCATGAGCTCAGTATCTGTGCCGGTTGGTCCGTGGATAACTTCAGTGTTCGCTTCATCTCTCTGACGGATCACGTTTGAATAGGAACCGAATAACTGGGCTGGAAATAAGTGTCTGCTTCAGTGTTAACGGGCGATCCTCCGTTCTGCTTCATCGAGTCGCTCGGTGTCGGAAACCGTTTGAGAAATCGACTTTAATCCTGTTTCTGTTTCCACGGGGGGGGGGGGGGGGGCTGCAGGTCTACGGGACAGATTGTGATATAAAGTCTCCTGTGAACCATGTTTTCAAGGGAATAAATTCCTTGTTGGTTGGATTTAGGGTTTGAAGTATTAATACATACTTTATAACTATATATGATGTTTATCCACCAGTAGATGCTTCATGAACTGAACAGCTCTCATTATTCATGTCCTTTATGATCAGTAACATACTTATTGTTTATTGTGGACCTACTGGAGTCTCTCACAGGCTACTCATCGTGTATGGACATCATGTCTGGTAGTTGTGTTTATTATTAAACATTAGTATTATTCATTCATATTAAAGTTGTGCTACAATTCAAACTTGAGTGGATTATACAAATATCCCATGATGGGCCAAGTTTGTGTCTCCATCCTGTAACAATGAGCAGTTCAGGACCACTTGGTTACGTTGGGGTTCTAATTACCTCTCTCAAAGTCCTTGAGGGTCTCCTCCTGGAAGTCCTTGAACAGATCCAACCTGAATCTCTTCTCCAAACCGTAGCTGTAGTATCTGAAGAGACACTCCAGTCCGTACCTGCAGAGAAACACTAATATTGAGCTGCACTCTGACACAGACAGGAAGCGCTACGTTAGCTTCTGGAGCTTCCTTCAGCAGATCGTTAGCGTTTCACTTCTGACGATTGTATTTGTGCAGATTAACCTCCAAACATCAAAGACGTTTATTTTCTGCAATAATCCAAAATCCATCGTTGGCTTTTCGTCCAGGAAACCAGTGCGATGCTAACTTCCTGTTCTACAAGAATAATTCATCTCTGCATCACTAGAACACGTTGAAACAGGCCGATACGTCAACGAGCACGACCGCACCTGTGTCGCTTCTCACCAGGGTTTCTAGAGACCTCATCGGGACTCCTCGTGATTATAGAGAGCGAGTCAGACGGGACCGACGGGTCGGTTCTCTACAGTGAGGGTGGACCGGTGGAAGCGTGTGAGCACTACACAGACAGGAATGTGGGTTTGGCAGCTGATATAAAACGGCTTGTGGTAGAAACAGAACGATGTCACAGCCGCCTCCCCTGTTGACGCTCGGCTGTCGGGTAACGACAAACACCGACGCTCTCGGCAGTAAACCTCCCTGCACTGTTAACAAGCGGTGATGTCTCTGTACGTCTCTGTACCCACGAGTCTCCTCCTGAGAGCTGAAAGGTTCCGTAGGGCCTCAAAGATAAGGGACACGGGTCTGGAGGGCTCATTTCACCACAACTCTTTGTTTTTATGTTAAATTCAATACAAACAGTAAACAGACTTCCTCTTTCAGAAGTAGAGCGACTAAAGGAGCTAAATATAGAAGGAGACACCAACAAGCAACCAACTGAAGCACAGTTTATTGATTTACCTTATTCTATTATTCTATTATTCTGTTATTGTATCTCTTTTATTAGTGTTGAGTTCACGCTGTGTTACTTCTGTTATTAGAGCTTTTTAATGGTTCTATCGTCTCATCTCGTCTGTGAAACGCTGCACTAGCCTGTATGAGAGGCGCTATACTAATAAAGTTTGACTCATTGAATACAACTACAGATGTGTGGTAGTTTGACCACTGTTGGGATGACGGAGTACAACATGTATAACTTAGGTCGAGTCGTTTTGAATGCATAGATGTCAGTGACCTCGTTAAACACCTAATGTCCTCCTCACCTGTAGTTGTCTTTGGCGTCTTCCAGCGCACGCAGTTTGAACTCCTCGTACATCTTCCTGTTGAAGTTGTCCCTCAGGAAGAAGGACCAGAACCTGAACAGAGTGTTCATCTCCTGAGACTGACCGACGCCCAACCGTTTCCTCTCTGGAACGAAAGAAACAGAAAGCATGGACTCCGTCACCAGAGAGCACGACAGACCATCTCTGTGACTACGAACACCTGTACGATCCTAATACACGCGGGTGAACCCGTCCTCCGTACCGTTGAGGCACCGGCGCAGGTACTTGTGGTATCCCTGCTGAGTGAAGCCGTTGTCCCTCAGCAGCTCGTGGGATGGATGCCAGAATTTGGGCAGAGAGTGGGGGGTGCAGCCGTAACTTCCCGACAGCGGCGCTCCTTCTGACGGGGAGGCGTTGGAGCTGCTGTAGTTGGAGGAGAGAAGATGTTTGAGTGACAGCTGTATTTACTGCATCAGTGAAGCCTTTTCATACCCTGTAGTCTACAACCAGAGGAAGCGAGACGCACTGGATGTCCCTAAAGTAGCCCAAACCTCTCTCAAAGCGCACCGCTACGCTCCCAGCATGCATTGCACCACAGCTTACATAAACAAGGTAATGGGAAGCGTGGAAATGACGGACACGAAACCATTAGATCCCAAAACGCACCTGCAGTTACCGCTTATCGCCACAAGAGAAGGAACGCAGAGATCTTTAAGAACTTAAATTATTTGTATCTTCTTATCGAGCGTTTCCTGTCAATGAATTGCTTTTACAAACTGTGCTTGAGAACTGTGCACCGTGCGGCTGTGTTATGGAGGAAAGAGGAAGAGATCTTGTCTTTACTTGCAGAACTTCTCATTAAATGACTCGGGGCTAAAATCATTTGTAACTGATACCATGTGTGGAATGTAAAGGACTTCAGCATCTTGTTTTGTTAAGAAGAAGTGAATAAAGGTTAAACAGTTAAAGAAGGAAGTCATCCGTTCTTCTTCTTCCCCAGTTTAGAACTGAAACATCTTTACAGTCACGAAGGAAAACCAGACCTGATGGACGCAGAGCGCGGCCGGTGCTCACGAGAGTCCATCACCCAGCCGATGTGGGCTTCCTGAGGAGGGTTGGAACTGTGGCGGGTCTTCTTCTTCCTCGGCGTCTGCGACAGGAAACCACAACAACAGATTCATGTTCACCAGGAGGACCGAGATTAACCTCTAACCTTTGAGCTACAGAATGTCCCCGATAACTGGCACACTGGCACTTCAGTCTAGTTGAGTTTGCACTACGGACGGTCTGTTATTGTTGTTTCCCACAATCTGAATGATATTTTTACGGCATTGTTGTCTCCTCTTGTACGTGGACACCTCAGAGATGGCATCAGGTGAAAAGAGGCCCGTAAACTCCATTTGATACTCGTGAAAACAGAGAAGTATTTGCTTCAAACAGTTGTTTGTGTTTAACAACCATGTAAACAGGCAAAACAGGAAACAGGTCGGCAGCGGCTGCCAGTCGTAAAATGCAAAGAGAGTTCTTTCAGTCGAGAGTCCGAGGTCAACAACTGCACCAACAACTGTAACATTCAAATTAGATGGTGGACCGGTCTCTGCTGGAGGATCTGGGTCTGTCTACGGTGGACCGGTCTCTGCTGGAGGATCTGGGTCTGTCTACGGTGGACCGGTCTCTGCTGGAGGATCTGGGTCTGTCTACGGTGGACCGGTCTCTGCTGGAGGATCTGGGTCTGTCCACGGTGGACCGGTCTCTGCTGGAGGATCTGGGTCTGTCCACGGTGGACCGGTCTCTGCTGGAGTCTGAGCTGAAGGAGGTTCTGGTGAACCTGCATGAGTTCATCTGGTTTCACCAGAATCCGACCCGGTGGCTCTGATGACATCATTAAGAATAACTCTATAGAAACAGACCATCTTCTCTCTGATGGTCTCTTTACTGATGGAGGTCACATAGAGGATCAGGACTACACTGAGACCTCTAAGTAACTTCTTCTTTCACACTAGAGACCTGATAACCGGATGTTGATCTGTTGATTACTTCTGTAATCGGTCCCACATGAGCCAGCGTCTCTTCCCCCTGAACTCACCTGTCCATCGATGGTGCCGCTCTCCTTCATGACGGGGTAGAAGCGTGGCGTCTTGTTGGGGTCCTGGCGTCCGGGGGTGCGAGGCGTTCGGGGGGTCCGGGGTTGGAGCGCGACGGGCGACTCTGGGACCGTTGTCGGCAGAGAGCGGGCCAACTCCGCTCCGCTGTCCACTGAGAGAAAACGTTTACACACAATAGAACCGTTTGAGGATTGTCTTATGGTTTGTTTTTAATCTATATATTGAATTTACGTATACTAATGCACATCTTCCTCACAACGGTGGTTATAATTGGGTTTAATAGATGTTGAAATATATCAACGGCAGCAAGCATGAAGCTCACCTGGCACGAGAGGAGGCGGGACTTCCTGTTTCGAGTCATCGGGCACTTTGGGGGTCAGAGTTTCAAACTCGTCCTGACTGATGACGTTCAGCTTCTTGAAGTTCTCCACTTCCTGCTGGAGATCACAGGTACAAATACAACTTATTGTACTACACAAAACACAATATATTTAACAGTTAGAGTTAAGTTTACAATCCTCAGTTTTCATCATTTAATCGTACTTTAATAACGTTCTCTGTAAACACTTCAACATGTGAAATGTTTTTTAAATCATGAGAATATTCTTTATTACCATTGAATGGTGAAAAATACAAAAAATAAACGATGTCATTTGAAACAAATAAAAAGATGATTTTAGACCATTTTCCCTCGTATTGTTTTTTATGTATTTCTTTGGTTTCATTGGATAGTTGTCGACTGATTTCTTGCTCTTTGTGTGTCTTTATTTTTGCTGTTTCTTTCTGAATGAAGTTAGTTTAGTTTAATTTGTTTTGGTTTGAGGGAATGTTCATTGAATAATCTCACGACCTCTTACTGGTGATGGACTCTACGTTGAATGTGATCGTCATTATTCCAGCCTCTGTTCCTCACACACGGCTGTTTACACTGATAACACGGTGGGTAGACGACGTGCTGTTCCAGCGGCTGCAGCGCGTGAAGCTCGTGTGACACAGCAGATGTGCAGCGTACTTTGAACTTTACATAAATCCAGGTGACCTTCTTATGTGTGTGTGTGTGTGGGTGTGTGAGTTCAGACGTGACATTTCCCACATGTTGCGACATCAATGACGACCTTTGAGCTGACAACCAAAAAATAACTAAAGTGATTTAATGAATAACCCTACTAACCCTATAACACTACTAACCCTACTAACCCCACTAACCCCACTAACCCTACTAACCCTACTAACCCTACTAACCCCACTAACCCTACTAACCCTATAACACTACTAACCCTATAACACTACTAACCCTATAACCCTATAACCCCCCTACTAACCCTATAACCCTACTAACCCTATAACACTACTAACCCTATAACCCTACTAACCCCCCTACTAACCCTATAAATCCCTACTAACCCTATAACACTACTAACCCTATAACACTACTAACCCCCCTACTAACCCTATAACCCTACTAACCCCCCTACTAACCCTATAAATCCCTACTAACCCTATAACACTACTAACCCTATAACACTACTAACCCCCCTACTAACCCTATAACCCTACTAACCCTATAACCCTACTAACCCTATAACACTACTAACCCTATAACCCTACTAACCCCCCTACTAATACTACTAACACTACTAACCCCCCTACTAATACTACTAACACTACTAACCCCCCTACTAATACTACTAACACTACTAACCCCCCTACTAACCCTATAACACTACTAACCCCCCTACTAACCCTATAACCCTACTAACCCCCCTACTAACCCTATAACCCTATAACACTACTAACCCTATAACCCTACTAACCCCCCTACTAATACTACTAACACTACTAACCCCCCTACTAACCCTACTAACCCTACTAACACTACTAACACTACTAACCCTACTAACCCCACTAACACTACTAACACTACTAACCCCACTAACACGACTAACCCCACTAACCCTACTAACACTACTAACCCGACTAACCCTACTAACCCCACTAACACTACTAACACTACTAACCCTACTAACACGACTAACCCCACTAACACGACTAACCCCACTAACACTACTAACACTACTAACACTACTAACCCCACTAACACTACTAACACTACTAACCCCACTAACACGACTAACCCTACTAACCCCACTAACACTACTAAACCCACTAACACTACTAACCCCACTAACACTACTAACCCCACTAACCCCACTAACACGACTAACCCTACTAACCCCACTAACACTACTAACACTACTAACACTACTAACACTACTAACACTACTAACCCTACTAACACTACTAACACTACTAACCCTACTAACACTACTAACACTACTAACCCCACTAACACTACTAACCCCACTAACCCCACTAACACTACTAACCCCACTAACACGACTAACCCTACTAACCCCACTAACCCCACTAACACCACTAACACTACTAACACTACTAACACTACTAACCCTACTAACACTACTAACCCCACTAACACGACTAACCCTACTAATTAGCCCCACTAACCCTACTAACACTACTAACCCCACTAACACTACTAACACTACTAACCCCACTAACACGACTAACCCTACTAACCCCACTAACACTACTAACCCCACTAACCCTACTAACCCTACTAACCCCACTAACCACACTAACCCTACTAACTCCACTAACACGACTAACCCTACTAACACGACTAACCCCACTAACCCTACTAACCCCACTAACACTACTAACACGACTAACCCCACTAACACGACTAACCCTACTAACACGACTAACCCCACTAACCCTACTAACACTACTAACCCCACTAACCCCACTAACACGACTAACCCCACTAACACGACTAACCCTACTAACACTACTAACCCCACTAACACGACTAACCCTACTAACCCCACTAACCCTACTAACCCTACTAACCCTACTAACCCCACTAACCCCACTAACCCCACTAACCCCACTAACCCTACTAACCCTACTAACCCTACTAACCCCACTAACACGACTAACCCCACTAACACGACTAACCCTACTAACCCTACTAACCCCACTAACCCTACTAACTCCACTAACACGACTAACCCCACTAACACGACTAACCCTACTAACACGACTAACCCCACTAACCCTACTAACACTACTAACCCCACTAACCCCACTAACACGACTAACCCCACTAACACGACTAACCCTACTAACACTACTAACCCCACTAACACGACTAACCCTACTAACCCCACTAACCCTACTAACCCTACTAACCCCACTAACCCTACTAACCCTACTAACCCTACTAACCCCACTAACACGACTAACCCCACTAACACGACTAACCCCACTAACCCTACTAACCCTACTAACCCCACTAACACTACTATCCCTACTAACCCCACTAACACTACTATCCCTACTAACCCCACTAACACGACTAACCCCACTAACACTACTAACCCTACTAACACTACTAACCCTTTAAACAGATTCACATTGATCAGTACGAATGGTATTTACTAAATCCTGCCGACTGTGCAGTTTTGAAGCACTTTATTTATTTCAGGGACAAAGTGTGTTTCTGTTCTTTAGGCTGGAGTTTGTATTCAAATATAACTTGTAAAACACAATACACTGTATAAATATTATGTGTAAAACGAACAAGTTTATTTTAATAAAAATGTTGTGGATTAATAAAACTCTAGCATTGTTGCACAATAATCATCTTAATCTCTAAACTGAAATCTCTTCTTCAAGCAGCTGGTTTATTTCATGAAAAATACCTTAAAACTTAAATATTCTTTACTTTTCAACTTTGACTTCCTCAACTAATGGTGAACTTTCATTTGACGAAAAGAGGAAAAGAAAAGTCATATCAGAAGGATTGTTAACGTGTTGCTTAATGTGGATCCAGATTGCGTAACGTTGTGTGACGTGTTTCTACGCGCTGTGTTTCTGTGTTTCTGCTGACGAAGCAGCTTCACTGGTCTGTGGAAGCAGCTGTGGGACACATGTGGTCTGGGAGCTCGTATAGTGGGTGATAAATAGGACTTTATTTCTGTCCCTCTGCACAGAGATTCAACAGCTCTGTCAAGAAGTCTTCATGTCAAAGTGTTCAGAGTTCTGAACACTTAAACTGTACATTTCTTTATGTTACTGATTTTATTCATGTGTCAAAGTAAAGTTGTGGCAGCGATGCAATGCGTCAAATATCTACATTTTGGTAATCAAGTTTTTACAACAAGCACAAAAACGGATATCTTGAGTGAAAAGCTGTGAAATAACAAGAACTTAAAGTTTACGGATGAATTGTGGATAAAAGTTTAACAAAATTGTGAAATCAGTGCAAATATCTGAGGTTAGATTTGAGTCTTGAGTTTAAACTACAGATGGTCTCAAGAGAATATCTTCTCTACAATCCTGCTGCCATGAAGTTTAAAGATCTTTGATCAGCAAGAGAGTCATAAAAATCAAGTTTTCTGGACGTGTTTTGGCCTCAAACTGTGAAATGGAGATGAAGAACGTGGTGCGTATTTGAGCCCTTTGACCCACTGAGGGTAACAACATGGCCGCTCATTCAACAACAGGAAGTGAGTCACGTTTAACGACTGTTGAACTCTCAGGCTCTCATTACTCGCTCTTCTTTTCACCTAACAGAGATGATTGTGTTTACTTTACTTCAGTATTCACATTCTATGTAACTTTATACTTCTAACCCACCACATGTCAGTTACACAAATACAAAAAGAAGAACTGTTTCTAATCCAACGTTGGTCATGTTTGTTTCTCACCTTGCTGCACTCGACCGTCTCCTCTCCCTTCCACAGGTCCGTCTCGTAGTAGAACAGCCCGTCGTTGATGGCTTTGGCGAGGTCGGTGGTCAGCTTGGCCCGGGACTCGTGGTTTCCCGTCCGGTCTCCGCCGGGGTGCTTGCGCATATGAGGAGGGGTCTGCGTGACGATGAGGATCTTGTTGACGTCCTGGTCGTCCAGCTCGTAGTCGGAGTCGTCGTCGTCCGACCAATCGGTGAACTTGTTCTTCCTCGGCGCCATCTGCTCCATCTCTTCATCGAACAGGAAGTCCAGCTCCTCCTGGTCGGGAGCGGCCTGATGAGCAGCCGGGTGGCCGCGTGGAGAAGCATCGCTGCGCTCCTGGACGACACAGTGACGGACATTTAACGAGCAACCACGAGGAGCACCAAACTACAGGACCCTAACCCTAACCCAAACTACAGGACCCTAACCCTAACCCCTAACTCTAACCCAAACTACAGGACCCTAACCCTAACCCTTAACTCTAACCCAAACTACAGGACCCTAACCCTAACCCAAACTACATGACCCTAACCCTAACCCCTAACTCTAACCCAAACTACAGGACCCTAACCCTAACCCTTAACTCTAACCCAAACTACAGGACCCTAACCCTAACCCAAACTACAGGACCCTAACCCTAACCCCTAACTCTAACCCAAACTACAGGACCCTAACCCTAACCCAAACTACAGGACCCTAACCCTAACCCCTAACTCTAACCCAAACTACAGGACCCTAACCCTAACCCAAACTACAGGACCCTAACCCTTAACTCTAACCCTAACCCAAACTACAGGACCCTAACCCTAACCCAAACTACAGGACCCTAACCCTAACCCAAACTACAGGACCCTAACCCTAACCCCTAACTCTAACCCAAACTACAGGACCCTAACCCTAACCCAAACTACAGGACCCTAACCCTAACCCAAACTACAGGACCCTAACCCTAACCCAAACTACAGGACCCTAACCCCTAACCCCTAACCCTAACCCAAACTACAGAACCCTAACCCTAACCCAAACTACAGGACCCTAACCCTAACCCCTAACTCTAACCCAAACTACAGGACCCTAACCCAAACTACAGGACCCTAACCCTAACCCCTAACTCTAACCCAAACTACAGGACCCTAACCCTAACCCCTAACTCTAACCCAAACTACAGGACCCTAACCCTAACCCTTAACTCTAACCCAAACTACAGGACCCTAACCCTAACTACAGGACCCTAACCCTAACCCAAACTACAGGACCCTAACCCTAACCCCTAACTCTAACCCAAACTACAGGACCCTAACCCTAACCCTTAACTCTAACCCAAACTACAGGACCCTAACCCTAACCCAAACTACAGGACCCTAACCCTTAACTCTAACCCTAACCCAAACTACAGGACCCTAACCCTAACCCCTAACTCTAACCCTAACCCAAACTACAGGACCCTAACCCCCAACTCTAACCCAAACCCAAACTACAGGACCCTAACCCTAACTACAGGACTCTAACCCAAACCCAAACTACAGGACCCTAACCCTAACCCAAACTACAGGACCCTAACCCCCAACTCTAACCCTAACCCAAACTACAGGACCCTAACCCTTAACTCTAACCCTAACCCAAACTACAGGACCCTAACCCTAACCCCCAACTCTAACCCTAACCCAAACTACAGGACCCTAACCCTAACCCCTAACTCTAACCCTAACCCAAACTACAGGACCCTAACCCAAACTACAGGACCCTAACCCTAACCCAAACTACAGGACCCTAACCCAAACTACAGGACCCTAACCCAAACTACAGGACCCTAACCCAAACTACAGGACCCTAACCCTAACCCAAACTACAGGACCCTAACCCTAACCCCTAACTCTAACCCAAACTACAGGACCCTAACCCAAACTACAGGACCCTAACCCAAACTACAGGACCCTAACCCTAACCCAAACTACAGGACCCTAACCCTAACCCCTAACTCTAACCCAAACTACAGGACCCTAACCCAAACTACAGGACCCTAACCCAAACTACAGGACCCTAACCCTAACCCCTAACTCTAACCCAAACTACAGGACCCTAACCCAAACTACAGGACCCTAACCCTAACCCAAACTACAGGACCCTAACCCTAACCCAAACTACAGGACCCTAACCCTTAACTCTAACCCTAACCCAAACTACAGGACCCTAACCCTAACCCCTAACTCTAACCCAAACTACAGGACCCTAACCCTAACCCAAACTACAGGACCCTAACCCTAACCCAAACTACAGGACCCTAACCCAAACTACAGGACCCTAACCCTAACCCAAACTACAGGACCCTAACCCTAACCCAAACTACAGGACTCTAACCCAAACTACAGGACCCTAACCCTAACCCAAACTACAGGACCCTAACCCTAGGACCCTAACCCCAGGACACGAAGCAGGTGATGACACGGAGAACTTAAAGGAGCGCGTTGGGGAATACGCAGTCGCTTTCTGTGATGAGAAGATCGATAAAACGCTCACGTCTGTCCGAACACTGAGCTCGTTTATAGGAATAAACTTTAGAACTTTACAACCAACAAACCCAACAGACGGTTTTATCTCAACTGCTATCTCAACGTGTAGTCGTTTAAAATCTAGAACTCCTCCTTAATATTCTATACATATCATTACATTTCTATCTTTACAATATTAGTAATTATTATTAATTAAAAATATATATATATTTTACATATATATATATAGTACTTATATACACAATATATCCTATTTCAATACCTTTACATACATTTTTTTGTCGGCTTTTTAACATCTGTCATGTTCACAACAATGTTAAACTGAATAAAAACTAATTAAATATGATCAAATCAAATAATTGTGAATTGTCTGTTTCGTTGCCGTATTCGATATATTGATAATCTTCTATAATCATGAGCCACCCAGCTACGATAGAAAAGAATGAATGTTTGACATAAACACGACTTCTTCAGGAGTGATGGTTGAAAAGGAAGGAGAGATAATGGACGACTGCATGAGAAAAGTGTGTCAGTAAATATGAGACGAAGGGGCCGGAGAAGGAGAAGAAGTGATGATGAAATAAAGTAAAACTCAAAGTGAGAGGAGGGAGAACTCAACTGCAGAGAGGAAGAGGTCGGGTTGAAGCGCTGAGGGAAGAGAAGAGGCGACAACACACACATCAGCAGCAGCAGCAGCAGCTTGCTGCCGGATGAACACAGAGACGAAGAGGACGGAGGACATGAAGAAGACGTGATGAGACGATGGAAGGGATGAAGAACGGATGAAAGACTTTACGGTGTGTCGGACTCGGTACCTTTCCGGAGGGCTGTCGGTGGCGTTTCTCCACCTGGATCCAGACGTCGGGGTCTTTGGCTGGCAGAGCCTCCCGGCTGGAGGAGCCGACGGGTTCGGCCGAGTCCTGAGGCTCGTCACACTCGGGAGGAGTCTTCTCCTTCTCGGGCGATGAAGCTGAAGGGCCCCCGACACATCACACATCACACCATTAGACAACCTCCAACACAGCGTTAATGTCGGCTCTCATTTGAAGCGACAGCAGGTGATGAGAGAGTAAAGCGGTGGAGCTCGTGAGGCTCATTGGTGTGTTTTTAATGGAGCTCTATGGCTCAGAGGAAGAAAAGATATCACACAATACTTCATCTCCTCTTTCTGAAGCAGAAGAAGAGTTCAACACTGACCTGAGTTTGTGGAGCTGAGGGTCTGTCGGGGAACAAACTCGGGACAGTTGATGAGCTGGGAGAAGTCGGTCCGGGGGGAACCCACGACGGGAGGGGTCGGGATGGGCCAGCGCTCCGGGTCGATTTTACAGCGAACCTTGTTGTCCACCAGCTCCACCTCTTTGCTGCTCTTCAGCGCCTGGAGATGAGTTTATTCATTAGATTCATTCAAAGTAAAAACACGCCGACCCGCCCATCTCTGCGTCCGATTGGCTCGTGCTCAGTGACTTCACTGGTTGGGTTTCAGACTCTCTCGTTGTAAAAACACCGTCACAATCTAAAACGACTGTATGCGTCATAATGAAGAAGAAGCTCATAGATTGTGTATTCATAAGGACAGAGACACGTCACCGACCGTGCGGCTACTTTTCATGTGAACACACCAAGCAGATATTGTTCCTGACGTTTCTAAAATGCAGCTGCTCACTGGAGTCTGGATGTGTTTAAAGTGTCCGCGTGGCAGCGTAGCGCCAGAAGGCATTGATGCTCATGTTTGTTAGAAGGCGTAGAAACATAATGTACTGTGAAGAAGAACCGGTAAAACGCTATAAATCAACTTCAAACAATCACAATTATTGACTTCTTTATGGCCTTTATACGAGCCCTGTGAAGAAAGAATTACATAACAAAGAAACAAGAGTTACATATACTGTGAACTGTCTAAAGCTCTAAGGCTGCTCCCCGTTTATTAACACTGTACTGAACACATACAGATAGCAAGTATGCCCAGTATGAAGGAGATCGGATGAGCAGCTCTCCCCCCCCCCCCCACACACACACACACACACCTCCACGATGAGGCTGATATCCATGGTGAGGGCCTGAACTCTGTGGAAGCTGGCGATGAGGGAGATGGGGAGGAAGCCCTGCACGTCCATCTTCCTCCTCAGGAAGAAGTCTCGCTCCAGGTTGTGGAGGCTGAAGTAGTATTCACTGGAAGAGACGACGATGTGAGAATAAGACCGTTAATCAGGATCACACTACTCTAAACTAAAGTCAAACTCAGGTACCGCCAGTTTTAAATTACTCTTTTGACATCTTACTTTGAGAAATATACATTTATTATTTCCATAAAAGAACTTAATGTCTCAAATCAGGAAGTTTCTCATCTAAGAATTAAAGAAGAAGAAGATTATGAATCTGACATTCAATGCCAGCTTTCAGTACTCGAGAGAAGAGAAGACGAGATACGTTCAGATAAAGAGGGGAAGTTAAATGAAATGTAGTAATATTATATAATATTATATAATATTATATTATATAATATAATATTATATATGGTCAAATGTAACCATCAACTGTCCTAGTTTATAAACCACTGATTTTGTTTTTTAAAGCGCAGTAAAGTCAAAATGATGTCGACACACACACACACACACACACACACACACGCACACACACACGCACACGCGCACACACACGCCTGCAGGCAGTGGGCTGTCGTTGGTTCATGTGGAGTAACGCCGGCTGAGTGAACAGTCTGAATAACGCTGAAGGAGACGAGAGAGGAGAAGACAAGAATGCCTGCCCCCCCCCCCCCCCCCCCTCCATGAAACACTGTATATTTTTTTTTTTTTACATTTCCTCGCTCAGCGCTGCATATAATTCATCCTGTCCCCTCCGAAGCACTCAGGCTATATTTAGGAGTCCACCTCACCCTCCACTTCTCTGAAATGAGGCCAGAGCTGTCAGTCAGAGCCGAGGGAACGCTGCCCCACGCTGCCCCCTGCAGGACACAACCTCCACCCAGCACACGTGCTGCGTTCACTGCCCCTCGGTCATTCAGACGCTCAGAACAACCTTCACCTGTTTGAGTCTCGACTTATGAATAACAGGGTTTTCTTCCTCCTCGAAGACAATCTGCCTTTTAAACATCATATTGTTTCACAAAGACAACTCAGTTTTTATAGTAGAAACTAATTCTGCGATAAGGAAAACATTGAATATGGTGACGTTTGATAGAATGTAAGATGTTTAGAAGAGGATTAAGGATCGGTTGAGCACTGAACGATCACTCTCTGGTTGATGCAATCTGCTGCTTTGTTTGTATCGATTATTCTGGAGAAATAAAGGTTCAATTAAAATAAATTTAAACTTTTAAAAAGGTGTTTTTTCTCGTTGAGTTGATCTGGACATCCTGTGAGATAAACTGTGATTCTAGTGGAGATACCTTACAGGCCCCAAAGCTGCCAATCACAGTAGTTGTGGAATACTCACATCTGGCGCTTGATGTATTCTTTAAGAAGCTTGTCGTCCACCGAGTACATCTGGACCTTGCTGCCGTCGTCGTAGTAGTAAACCATGTTGTTGGCCTGAACGGAGCCGTCAGACGACGGAGAGTCCCTGAAGCTCTGAGAGTGTTCGTAGCGGCCTGAAGGAGAAGCGTGAGAAACATTCAGTGAATAAGAGACGAGCACCACATCTAGAGCCTGAGATGTTAAGTAGAGACACAACACCAGAAGAACTAGAAACTACCTCGTCCACGTCCTCTCCCACGACCGCGACCTTTCCCTCGGCCTCGTATTCCTCCGCGGACGCTCCCGCCGTCGCTCCGGACGCTGGCAGTATCGTCCACAAAGTCCCGCGGCTCTCTTCTCCAACCTGACGCCAAGAAAACACGAAGCGCTCCGTCACATATCTCACGGAGTTCATCCCAAACTAGAAAGTCTGATAACAGCTGATGACTTCTAAGAGCTCGATACAAACAAAGTATTACAAGTGAAACAGAAGGAACTATTTCTACTTCTGATGATGGCATTAGAAGACGCTTCACCTTTAATATTCTGGAGAGTTTCTGGTTTAAACACTTGTATATTCATGCTTTCACTCTGCGGTGTACGACGATGTGTCGCAGGTAGAAGGTAACATTCAGAGGAAACACGGAGATTTAAGTTGGAAATTTAGAAGAAAGATCTTCACTTTGTATCCGCCAACAGACGCCACCGTCGTCTCGTTGCTACTAAAGTTGTATTCTTATGGTGACGACGGAGGTCCTGAAAGATGCATATACGCTTATTCTTTAACGTTTCTTTCTGGGTATTTTATGAGCACAAAGCCTACATCAGTAGGAATTGTGCTTCATTTTATTTTGCCAATGAATCATCAGATGAATCCTAAAGATTGTTTTTGATGTTCCTCAGTAAGGGGCCGTCCAGAGTTTTCAACATTTTTGGCTTGTGCATGGAGGAGAGCGAGGCAAGGACGATAACAACAACAACAACAACAACATTGGGGGTAAATTGCTCCAGTGCCCGGTGTGCAGGGAGCTGTTCCCGACTCGCTGTCAACTTCTGAAACATCAGAAACTGACTCAGCACAAACTAAAAACTATTTTAAAGTGGTTTTAATAATACATTGTTGGATACATATCTTCTATATACATATTATTGTTCAGCGTTCATTGACAAAAAACTGAAGTTTTCCTGTAAATTTGATCTTAATCTCAGAATCTCTGATATTTTTTTTGCATATTTAAGACTTAATAATCATTTTTTGCTTGTACATTTCGGGCTGTTTCTCTCTGAACACTTTTTAAAACTACAATAGCCCAAATTGGCCAGCGTAGACAAGCGTTAGTATGAAGACACAGACAGACAGACGAGGTGAGCAGACGCCCAAAACCAGCGAGTGAAGAAGCACAACGTGAACAGAAGACCACTTACTCCTGCTGCTATCATGCGCCCTGTTATTATGGAGTGTGTGATTGGGCGACGCCGGGTCGGGCGAGTCGCTGGTGGGCTCCGTGTCCGGACCCCTGCCGGACGTCTTGTCGCCGCCGTCCCGGGACGCGTCCTCCATCGGCAGAGAAACCCACTTACGTTTGTTACCTAGCGATGATTGCACACCGAAAAACAGAGCGTGAAGAGTTTTGTTCCAAAAATGAAGGAAAAGAAACGCTGGAAATCCAGTTTGAAACAAAATAATAAGTCTCTAAAATAAAGATCGACCGGTTAGTCAGCTTCCAAACACTCACTTGGACATGAAACTTAAAATACGGTTTTTAAAAAGGACTCGTTTCTGTCAAAGAGCACCTCGTCGTGTTGCTAAACTGAACATGTGGATCTATGGAGGATGAGTTCATCTCATTTTGGAACAAAACTCTCCACTTCCTCTCCGGTTTAGACACTCTGGAGCTGATGAAGAGCTGATGAAGTGGTGTGGTCTCCATAAAGATTGCTGCCTGGTATCTTGTTTTATTTAAATGTTTTAATAGAGGTAGAAGCGAATCAGAGCAGAACATGCACCAACGTGATCAATATGCTTCATGCTCCCTCTACGCAGCAATCAAGGATGCAGAACACCGAGAAAACCTTCGTCTCCAAGAGAAGTTGATTCTTAACGTTTAAAAAGCCCAAAAACGATTGGATGATATGAAGATGAATCGTTTCACAGGAGAGAAGAAGAACGTTGATCTGAAGCTACCGCAGTCATTCATTTAGAAAGGTGCTGAATAACAAGATATATATAATACGAGAGAGAAACAGTCCTCACCCTCGCCTCCCCTCTTCTTCAGGGCGGCGTTCTTGGCGTCCTGTCCCGCCTTGGACTCCCCGTCTTTGGGCAGCTCCCCCAGCGGGTCGGGCTGAGCCTCCTGGTTCTCTTTGCTCTCTCCTCCGTCGAGGCTGCTCTCCGACTTCCCTTCCATCTGATCCCCCCTCTTCTCCTTCTCTCTGCGCGAGGACGAGGCCGGCTTCTTCCCGTTGTTGTTGAGGACATTCTGTTGCTGCTGGGAGACGGACAGACCGGTGTTTAATAAGTTCTACTGGTGGAACGTCTTCTTATTCTCACACATTTCAATTCAGTTTGCTTCCGTTTGTTCTGTGTCCTTTGACACATTTTAGGTTTGAGTTCTAGTTCTTGATGCGCAGATCGCAGATCACACACACACACACACACAAACACGCACCCACACACACACACACCCCCACCCCCACACACCCCCCCACCCCCACCCCCACGCACACGTACCTCTTTGGCCAGCTCACCAGGCGTGGGCCAGTTTGTGATATCACTGAAGTCACCGGACTGTAAAACACCGAGAGAGAAAAACAATCATCAACTACAAGGAACGATCATTTCACAAGTCAGCTGGACTCATTCTGATTATTCTAACATTTAAAGTTTCCTTCTGGTCGAGGCCGGCGTGGAGGAGAAGAAGGAGAAGACGTCACTGCTCCGACTGTCGGGAAACAAACAACAAGGACAAACCGGCAGAGTTTCCACCTCTGAGAAGGTTGAACATTTGGACAGCCTGATAGGAGATGAAGGTCAGAGTCCTGATGTTTACATCAGCTGCACTTCTTCTGTGGTGGAACAAGTTACGTTCCCAAATCACAAAAGAGAAACGACGCCATAAAACAATGTGAGAGATAACTTCTGAGAACAATCGCAGGTAGAAGTCTAATCTCGACCTCATGACGGCTCCGTTTACTGTTTGTTTCCTTTTATTCGTCAGTGATGTTGGCGATCCTGCCGTCTTCTTAAAATACATTATTTAGGTGCATGTATAACAAGAGAGGTTTTGTATTTTGTTGTATTCTTATTAATATCGGCTCTTTAAAATACATGTAGGGGAAAAATGCATTTATACACGTTGTCATTTATTGGGGGAATTTATATATAAATAATTGTAAAAAAAAGTCTAATGCTTAATTTCCAGCTAAATTGACATCAATAACTGGCGTTAATAACTGCCTCTAATAACTGCCTTTAATAACTGCCTCTAATAACTGCCTCTAATAACTGCCTCTAATAACTGCCTCTAATAACTGCCTTTAATAACTGCCTCTAATAACTGCCTCTAATAACTGCCTCTAATAACTGCCTTTAATAACTGCCTCTAATAACTGCCTCTAATAACTGCCTCTAATAACTGCCTCTAATAACTGCCTCTAATAACTGCCTCTAATAACTGCCTTTAATAACTGCCTCTAATAACTGCCTCTAATAACTGCCTCTAATAACTGCCTCTAATAACTGCCTCTAATAACTGCCTCTAATAACTGCCTCTAATAACTGCCTTTAATAACTGCCTCTAATAACTGCCTCTAATAACTGGCGTTAATAACTGCCTCTAATAACTGCCTCTAATAACTGCCTCTAATAACTGGCGTTAATAACTGCCTCTAATAACTGCCTCTAATAACTGCCTCTAATAACTGCCTCTAATAACTGCCTCTAATAACTGCCTCTAATAACTGCCTCTAATAACTGCCTCTAATAACTGCCTTTAATAACTGCCTTTAATAACTGCCTCTAATAACTGCCTTTAATAACTGCCTCTAATAACTGGCGTTAATAACTGCCTCTAATAACTGCCTCTAATAACTGCCTCTAATAACTGCCTCTAATAACTGCCTCTAATAACTGCCTCTAATAACTGCCTCTAATAACTGCCTCTAATAACTGCCTCTAATAACTGCCTCTAATAACTGCCGTTAATAACTGCCTTTAATAACTGCCTCTAATAACTGCCTCTAATAACTGCCTTTAATAACTGCCTCTAATAACTGGCGTTAATAACTGCCTCTAATAACTGCCTCTAATAACTGCCTCTAATAACTGCCTCTAATAACTGCCTTTAATAACTGCCTCTAATAACTGCCTCTAATAACTGCCTCTAATAACTGCCTCTAATAACTGCCTCTAATAACTGCCTCTAATAACTGCCTCTAATAACTGCCTCTAATAACTGCCTCTAATAACTGCCTCTAATAACTGCCTTTAATAACTGCCTCTAATAACTGCCTCTAATAACTGCCTCTAATAACTGCCTTTAATAACTGCCTCTAATAACTGCCTCTAATAACTGCCTCTAATAACTGCCTCTAATAACTGCCTCTAATAACTGCCTCTAATAACTGCCTCTAATAACTGCCTCTAATAACTGCCTCTACCTCGACACAACGCGGCGTTTTTCAAGAATAAAACTGTCGTAATTGCATCAAACAATTAAGTTGAGCAAAACAGGCAGAGTTGCGCCTAAATTGTCAAACTTTATTACTCCTTTCAACTTTAACAAAAGACAGCGCAGACCAGATCAACTCCTTCCCTTCTTACTTTTCAAAATAAAAGCCTAAGACATATACTATTCGCAGAGAAATACTTCACATGTTGGTGTTGTTTTGCCACGTCCCTGGTGTGTAACGGCCTTTACATGCTTACATTCTGTGTTTTTAACTGTTATTTAACTTCGGTTTACTTTCACTGGTGTAACTAATGTGTTGAATTAGTTTCCAACGGTGTTTTTCCTTTTTAAGTATTTTAAATATTACATTATTTGCATCCCAGTTTACAAACTAACTCTTCTTCTTCAGTGTATTTGGCGGCTATTGTTACATATTCCACCACCTGTAGGAATAATGTGAAACGTTACAACGTAATTCAAATCATTTATGATAATCTTAAACTGTCACATACTGACAATATAAAGCAGAATTAGACAAAACATATTGTACAATAAAATCCCCAGTATAGAGGACTGGGTGATGAATCGATATCATAGTTTAGGTGCATTTAAAACCAGACAAACTACTTCATACACTTTATGTTCCACAGATAAAGAATTTGGTCTCATATGTGACATAATATCTTCATCAAAAATGCATCCATGTTGAAATAACTGCTAGAATCCACTTTGTTTGAAATCAATAAAGTCACATTAAAAAGTAGCACAAAGTACTTCAACTGGAGCATGAAACACAGAGCTGACCCTCAAACTCACACATTATTAATACTCGTCTGCTCTTCAAACAAGTAATATTAAACAACCGCGGTGGAAAAACTAGTTAAGCAAAGTGAAGAGCCAACTTCAAGCAGCCGTCAGCTTCACATCCTGCATGTCGCTGTCTGGAAGAAGAGACGCCAACATGTTGGTTTATCTACAGGTGAGACCCGGGAACTTGTTATCAACTAAAAGCTGGATTAAAATAGAAATGTACGCTCAAGATGAGACCGTAAACAACAGACAACAGCAACATGTGCTGATATTCAGTGTTGCTTTAGGGTTTAATTGTGTATTAATGTATTAATCTGCATGTTCAGATAAGTAAACATATACAGAAGTAAAGAGCGTTTACCTTGCTGGACTTTCTCGTTCTGGGCTTGCTGGCACGTACAACTTTCAGGGTGTTTTGTTGATCTGCAGATACAGAATCATAAAGCGACATCATCACACTTGACATTTTAAATCAACCACAATTCAACGACCCCCCCCCCCCCACCAGCGAGCAGGTTGCTCAACACTGGAGCTGAGAAGACCTCGACTCGTTCACGCTCTGCTGTGCAGCGTTGGGAGTTTTTCTGTCAGCTCTGAGTGAATACAAGTATTGGGGGGGGGGGGGGGCTGAACAAGTTGAGGGTGTTTTGTGTGCAGCCGGCGGCGGTATGCAGCCAGCTGCATGCTGGGAGTGGCCCGCCGTGGGCTGGCAGTGCCTATCGCTCTGCAGAGGATGGTCGGGATTGATAAGAGACGAACGGGTGTGTGCCGACCGAGGCCGGTTCACCCAAATCACAAAAGAAAAACCGTTGTATCATTACATATAATAAAACAGTATTATATATATACATACACAAATAATAATAAAGAAAGGTCTAATCCTTAGTTTACACCAATAACTGCCTCTGCCTCGACACAACGGGGCGTTTTTCATGAATACTTTCACACTGAATACGAATATTAAACGGACAAAAGCGGTCGTAATCGCATCAACCAATTAGGTTGAGTTGCACCTAAATTTATACTTCTATCAACTCTGATGCTCTCTGAGCCGGCAGACGTCCGTCGTGCAGTTCCTCTTGTAAAACGATGCCGGCGCTCTCGTCAGAGTCCAATATAGCTCCACCGTGGACGCCCCGAGCTCGGACACACACTCACCAACTCAGTTTAACAAAGCTAGGTCACATGTTCACACTAGAACGAAGCAGGAGTCTAAATCAGTGAGTTCTTACATGTGAGGAGTTTTGTTTCTTTCAGCTGTTAAACTGGCGCTGAACTGATCAGCTGATTCTACGAGTGTCTGTGTGATTTTAAATGTGTATTATTCGTTTTGACAGACAATTTGTGTCACTTTTTTACAGATAATAAAGTTTCTATGAATATATATATATATATATATATATATATATATTCATAGAAACTTTATTATATATATTATATATATATACAGACAGAAAATTAAAGGGGTGCTGCATCTAAAAATAAACTTCCATTAAGTTCAAGGGGGCTTGTAAGAAAGTGATTTAAAAATAAGTGAAAAGGTTAATAATTTAGAAAGACATCCTGAAAAACACCGTATCCTACATCTCCCATGATGCAACAGTGTCTTCCATTACACCCTCCATGCCTGATAAACATTCGGCTTGATGACGTCACATTGGGCTTTATTTTTGTCTCTATTTTATTATATTAATACCTTGAAATGAATCAGCCGTTGCAGCCATAATTAACAATCTATATATATATATATATATATATATATATATCAATAGTTAACGCCATTTAAAAAGCAAAAATGGCAAAACATTCTGAGGCTCATTTATCACTATTTTCTGTCATTTAACAAATCTAACAACTATTGATTTGATGTAAAGCACTTTGCTTAAATAATGTGTATTGTCATCATTCCTGATTAAAGTAATAGTTACTTGGTTTTCTGTATTGGGCAGAATTTAAACGTGTGGATTTCTACATTTGTCTGTAGCAGATTTGGGCTCTGTGCACTTCTAAGGGCCCCATATCCAACAATTAATGATTTACTCATTCCTCACAAATACTCTAATTAGATTCCTCCCAAGTAGAGAGAATAGTTTACAGCCCCAGCCTACTGTAAGTCGTCCAGCTGTCCGCCACCTCGTCCACTCTCAGTGGTGACACTGGAGAGCAGGAGGCTGGTGGGAGGACCTGCAGGAAGCCCGGCCATTGGACACGCGAAACGTGTCTCTACAGCAGCAGCTAGCCTCGGCTGTCTTAGCTTGTTCACGTTTTTAAACACCAACACGAGGCCGATTAAGCTTCTCTGAATGTTCTCCCCTCCCCACGTGCTGCATTTAAACAAAAATTCGGGTGAACCAGCGCGAGGAGCTGGATGGTGTGTAGAAGTTACAGGTAGAAAAGAAAGTAGCAATCAACACGTGGTGCACGCGGAGCAATCCGAGCACAGGTGGGGGGATGGTGCACACATGACCACCATCAACACCTCTTGACATTCAAGTTTGAAAAACACACTTCATTCAAACCCTTAAAAATAGCACAGATGAGGAATGACGGGACATTAAACGTGGATTTATTGTGCAGAGAAGCTGTCACAATGCTGCAAACAACGAGCTCAAAGACGGCTGCTGCTGGTCGAGCTTTAGGCAATTAAATTGATTTAAATTAAACTCACCTTTCTCTGGAGGGCCGGTGTTGTTGATGTGGTTGACCGGCACCCTGCCCGTTGTCCTCTTAGTCCACGGGTTGACTTTGGGCGGAGGAGCCTCGACGACTTTCCTCTTCACCGCCTCGACCGCAGAGTCAGTAGCGTTGCTGCTTTGGTCGTTTTCTTTGTCGTTTTCTTTGCATTTCTTGTGCGAGTCCGTCTCGGAGGAGCCGAGGCCGTCCGCTAGCTGCTTGTTGTTGTCCGAGGAGCCCTTCTGCAGCGGCTTCTCTTCTTCTGGCTCCGGAGGCCCCTCGGACTTGTTGTGGTTCTTCTTCTTCTTCTGCTGCTGCTCCTCCGCTCCTGTCAAACCCGAGGAGGCAACAACAACCTGGCTACACTCGACCTCCGTGGACATCCTGCTAGTTTCCTAACAGCAAGCGGTGTTAAATCCAGTGTGAATAGTTGGTCTTCGAGCTATTATCCCGGAGAAAAAAAAAGTCGCGAAAAGCTCGTGGGTAAACAACTTTTTTGGGGCTGGACCTCCTCGCTAAAGCCAGCTAGCCAAGTAGCTTCTGAAGCTAACTGTTAGCTTAGCTAGCGACCATGCAGAAGATCGACGAGCTTAAATGTTGTTGTTTTCCGCACGAATCGACTGTTTCACATCGACAAGTAGTTACCTCAGATTATGTAGTAAACGACACGGAGCTTGGTTGGTTCACCTGCGACTTTTCTGTAACTTTTCCCCCCAAAAAACAAAACTACTACAGCGACCTCCTCGCTGTCTGTGTCTCTGGTTTCAACTCCACGCTACCGAGCTAAAGAGCTCGTGCAGCCAGCTGCTGGTCTGCCTGTAAACAGTGACTCTGCTGCCCCCGGCGGCCACGTGGCGGTACTACAACACATATATTTATACTACGTTTAAACAGTTATTTTTTGAAGTATTCAAATGAAATAAAAGTAGCAATACCTCCAAGTAAAAGTACTGTTACAAGTCCTGTATTCAAAATATTAGTTAAGTAATAGGACAGAAGTACAGTAAATGTATCAAAAGTAAAAGTACTCATAAAGCAGAGTGCCTTGTCAGCAGTAGTGGAGGAAGTAGCCACTCGGGTTGTTTACTTTAGTAAAAGTAGCAGTACCACAGTGTACAAATACTCTGTTACAAGTAAAAGCCATGCACTCAACATATTACTTAAGTAAAAGTACAGAAGTAGAAGCAACAAAATGTACTTAAAGTAACAAAATGAAGTACTCATGAAGCAGTAGTGGAAGAGGTAAGTACTGAGATATTTTATTTAAGTATCAACTCTCATTTCATCTCTGACATAAATATAAGTACTGCAAGAAACCGCTGGTTATTGTATTTCATCCATATAATTGTTTAACTTTAATGTGGAGGGATATCTTTTAATTGCGTTGTCGTTTTATCAACCAAAAATAAGATGTCGTTAAAAGCCACTGCAGTAAAATAAATCATAATAATAAACATAAAGAGATCGGTTATTTGTTAACCATTTTTACTGATTATGTTTTACTGAGTTACAGCTTCAGCCAACGTTAGATGATGTGGTATCTGTCAGTAAACTAGATTTTACTGAGTGATCTAACTCAACAGCTACATTTCAGTTTGGAGTTTATTTGCAAACCAAACTACTGAATATTCAAATCACAAGTTTATCACAGAGCGGTTATCTCAGTGAAGAACGATAGAAGAACACCGTCACGACAGAATGAAACGAAATCAGTGCTTCATATTTGTGACATGATAAAGTGTTTATGTGTGTAAGTGTACATGACTGTGTTTAAACTGACGTTGATATATGCAGTATATAAGCCTTTTTAATATATCTATATTTAATATATCTAATCACAGAAGAGGAGACACCACCAATGCACAAACAAAATACAGTATATTGGTCAATGTTTTAATAAAAAATAAAGCCATTGAAGATGCAAACTGTAGCCTGAAGAGTTTAAAACTGACATCTTTCACACAAAAGAAGTCAGAGTGGGAATCAAACCCTCAACCCCAGGCAGCGCTGGTGCCTTGCTCAGCCTGTTGGACTACAGAGAGTTGAACACAGAGAGCAGAGACATCAGCAGCACGGAGAAACGTTTCAGCGTCGCTGCAGACGACTCCACCCGGGGTCGGGTGTAGATGTAAGGATGCTCCTGGAGAACATGAGAGAACATATATATATATACATATATCAGTGTTTATACCCAGGCCTTCACTGCTGTCATGCAGCTGAAATACCACCTTATAACCACATGATGGCGCCACAGCTATTCGTTTCTAAGGCTGTAACTATGTACGTACTCGTGTTAAACCGTTCGGTACGAGACTTACCATACATTTGAATAATGCTAGAGCATTTGGAAAATGCAGAAGCTTAAATTCATGAAAACATAATGTTCTCTGTGCTCATGTAGGACAGTGGTTCTCAGCTGGTCTGGCTGTGGGACCCACCATCATCCCTTAATGACAAGCCGCGGCCCATTCGTCTCTTTAGGAGAACGTCTTATGATTTTACTTTCACAACCCAAACATTAAACGTACTGCTCTGTGATCTCTTTCCTCGTCTCAGCCCCCCGTGTCACGGTGTGTGGTACTCGAGTCAGGAAGCTTGTCAGAATGCCCATATTTGATTGGCTGAGCTGCATCACATGTGATTCACAACACGACTAAGCCTCTGCTGTTAAGTTTCGTTTCACGATAGTCACGTGCTCGCCCACTGACCAATCGCTGCACTAATAGTGACGTAGATGTGGGCCGGCTAGTATGGGGATAGCAGGCTCTGACACGTCAAAGAATACGCCCAACATGTCAAACTAAAGATCTGATTGGTTGAACACTATGACAATCAACAATATCGTCCCCATTCACTTAAACTGCACATGGATTCACTTGTGAGTCTGCAGGCCTCGGGCCTCTCTTCTACCTAGAGACACAGAGGTGAAATCTGATTGGATAAAAGCTCTACTTAAAACAAGCTGCACTGGAAGCAGAGCAACTGAGGAAGACAGTAGCTGTGCAATGAGAACATATTTTTATAAATTATAATACATAAAACATTTTTTTTTATTTATTTTTTGTGATTCTGTTTAGGCCAGCAGAGAAGGCTTTGCAGGCCCTGATGGCCCGCCACTGAGTTATATACATTATAGTCATTTTATTAACAACAAACACAAACATGAAGATCTCCAACAGGAAGCTGTACCTTTGATGGACAGACGAGTTTTACCGGCTCTGATAATGTCTCGATCACCTCTTTCTCTCCGACCGGCTGGAACTGAAGAAGAAGTTCGTTTAATTCTGGCTTCATGTAGAAGGAGACAATCTGATGTTCTTCATGCATCAACACTGAATATTAAGTCACTTTTTATCAAAAGTATTGATACAAATATCAATGAAATTATATGTAGATTATGCAAGATTTAAAAAAGAGGATCATTTGAGCACTGAATGTATTTGTCACACGATGCAATATGTCTGTTTTAAGGCTCTTTTATGTGATTTGTATTTGTTTTTATGTTGTTTTTTTACTTTTTGCTGTTTTTAATGTGGTAAAATGTTTTAATGTTGTAAAAGAGATTAGAAATCTCAATGGGATTATCCTGGATAAATAAAGGTAAATCAAATATATAAGGTAAATAAAATAAAATAAATAAGAAATCATAACCAAACCAAATGTTTAGCTAATTAAACATAATAAATCAAATCCACCATGTTGTTCCACAGTCCCTTCGCCAGCTCCTCGTGTCCCTTAACAGTGAAGTGGAAACAATCTGCGGTGAAGAAGCTCAAGTCAATCGTCCCGTCCTGGAGCACAAAAGAAAATCACTAATAACATAATGATTGATAAGTAATGACAACCGGTTGACAGCGTGAGACTTACAGGAAGTTGTGGCGGTTCTGCGTTCTCTAAATAAGGTTGCAGAACAACAGCAAAGTCCTTTTTGAAGAAGCGCTCTCCGTGCAGAAGCTTCTCTAATCTCCTCTGCAACAACAAGGAGAGTTGTGATGCTTTACAGCCCGATAGCACGACGTCATCACGTCTGATGTGGGTTGAGCCGTGAACAAACAGTCTAATTATCTTCATTCGCTCACCTGGAACCCGGTGTTAATCTGCACCAGCTCCTTCAGCTCGATGGAGTCTTCTTCAGGTTGAACGAGACACGAGCAGAAACTCCTGTGAGCAGATTATCAGATCAGTTATGATTGGTCATCCTCAGATCATATCATTAAGAATCAGTTTTAAGATTTGGGATTATGTCTAAAATATATTTTGATATTTTGATGCAAACTCTCTGATATTCTAAATGTATTCTGAACAAATCAAGGTGAGTAAAGACGTGTTTAAATCAACAGTTAATAATAACTACAGGAACATTTAGTATTGTCAAGCTGAACTAATGTAATAACTTCCTGAAATGGGAATAATCTTTTTCAGCACTCTTAATCTAACAACGGTGAAAATATGATGAACGGTGACTGCTTGAGTGATGGAACAGAGACGTGTTAAAAAACAATATAATTAAGTTTAAACATCTACAATATGTACATCTAGTGGTGGAAGAAGTATTCAGATCCTTTACTAGAAGTATTGTGAAAATACTCCACGACTGTTCATCCAGCTGGAGCTCATTCTGAACTATTAATAACGATTATTTTCATTATGAATTAATCTTCTGATCATGTGTTTCAGTTTTACTGTCAGGTTGTTTCATTTCTGACAAATCATCATATTTGATCAGCTCTTAAGTATCTGAATGTGTAAAGTAACTAAAGCTGTTTAAAGTAGCATCAAATGGAAATACTCGAGTAAAGTACGTGAAATGTGTGCTTGAACACAGTACTCGAGTAAATGTACTTGGTTACGTTGCACCGCTATCTCTCAACATAATTCGGTGGTAATATTTCGCTCCTGCAGTTTGACTTGAGAGGTTTTAGATGAACAGTCCAGAATGTGTTACTTTTGCAGCTGACATCCCAGAGTCGGCCTCTGAATGTCTCTGAGAGGCTTCATGGAGAGAATCTGCACCACGTTCACGATGGTCCTGGGGATCTGAAACAAGAGGATCACAGACATCGACTGAAACCACTTCTCCAGACTAACGAGCGTCTGTTTTCTAAATGTCTGGACGTCCTCTTCCTCATACTTCATGGTTTCAGTATGAAAGTGGAGCGGGGGGGGGCATTTCACACGAGGACACTGTTCCACAATACATTCACCACTTAGGAAGCACAGTTCACACAGTGTTACATCTTTAAGAGTGCGTTTAATCAAGGGAACGGTCTGAATAGTCTCAGTTGTTCTATTGTTAGCACCGGGCCTGTAGGGACGCTGATGACGGTCCACACTCAAAGAGCTTCACTTGATTTTTCAGAAATGTCTTAAAACATGATACATCTTTTGATTGAGGTTGACTCTGTTTCCTGGTGTGTAAAGAAGCCGCTGGACTATTACATCTAGTGTTGACTTTCAGCGTCTTACCTCCTTCATCATCGTGTCCAGAGCTTCGGTCATGTAGTGAATGAAGTTGTCGGGAGAGAACAGAGTCTGTGGGGAGTGAAGACGAGGATGTTCAGTGTTTCGTTACCTCTGTAACCTCTGCCACGGAAGAACCCACACACTGCTGGAGTGGATCAGCATCATGGGGCGGATACACAAACTCTTTTTCTCTGGCAGAGGTCTGTGCTCTCTGAGTGCTCTTCTAGTCAGGAACCTATTGTTTCTGTAAAGATTATAATTATTCTATTGTACAAATCGCATTTTTATGGAGCCTTAGATGTTGAAAAACCTCTCTCACTTTGTCTTTACAGTAGTCGCAGATGTCGTTCATGCCGATCAGCATCGTCACCACCTTCCAGTCCTCCTCGAAGCTCAGACCCTGAAAGAGAGATTTGTTTTCTGAACGTCGCACCAAGAAGAGAAATGAAGAATCATAAAGAGCAGAGAGACGAGACTCACTGGATAAGACTTGAAGGTGTCGATCATGTGTCGTATCTGATCGGAGACGTTCCTGCAGGAGAACACACAGACTGCTGAGTCATCATGTTATCAATAAAACATTATCAAATCATTTACAACCGTACTTAATTTGATCTTTGACCTCAAAGAAAAAGTTTTGAAGACACTCTTGAAGTTTCCTACAGTTGCATGATGAAAATGATGTTTTTATTATATATTTAATTTAATGATTTAGTTATTTATTAATCTTGTGTACGCTGTCTGCATGTACTACTGTCATTTTGTTATTTTCTTCTATTCTTATGTTACTTTTAACATTATTATTAACCTGTATATTCTCCCCCCTGGTGATCAATAAAGACTTTATTGTACAGTTGGACATTACACTCCATTATTTCGTTATGTGTGAGTGACTCACAGCGTGTTGTGGCCGGTGACGGCGAAGTTGAAGCCGGTCTCGTTGACGGTCGTTGGCTGACCGTGGAAGGTCCAGACGGGGGAAGGACCCAGCAGTCCGGGATTGAAGAGTTTGAAAATATCTGGACAGCAAAACGTTTAAAGGTTTAAGAAAGGATCCTGAGATTCTGTCAACATCTCTAATATACACCAAAACAAAATGCTTCATGAAGACACAGAAGAAGACAAGTCATCCTGGAATGAAGGCTTTTAGTTTTACAAACATCTTTTGGAGAAATAATCTCATCTGTGCAGGAGAAGTCGTCCCTAAACCAGTCTGTGGTCTTTAGGGTTTACAAATTGAAGTTTTTTTTTTATTGTGACTATAAACTAACTTACTTGCCAGTGTGATGACATTTTGATAAGTTCCATATCCTCCGATGCTGAAGAAGGGAAAGAGACGGTTTTTAATGAATGAAGTCAGACCAACATGCACAAATCATCACAACACTTATAATGTGGCTACAGGGTTGGTAATCAAGAGTAAGACTTTTAAAAGTCTCCAGCTGTGTTGAACTCTTCTCCAGCTGTTCCTGCAGGCCTCCCTCATAAGCCACGCCCACAAAGGAAAAGCAAAAATCAACTGAAATTGTTTCCGACAATAAAAACAGAGAAACAGCTTTTTATTTAGAAAGAAAATGTATTTCTGTTTTCTGGTGACCCATAAAGAAAGTAAATAACAAACAAGAGGATTACCAACCCGTCCTTTAGATGAAGTAACTGAATTATGCTCAAACAATTAGCAGCTTTTAGGCTACAGATGCGTATAAATCCTCTCAGACCGTTCTTTACTGGTTCCAAAATAAAACACGATTATCTGAAATGGAGGCGATCGATGATTTACCTAAAAGACACTTGGCGAAATTCAAAAGGTATCGATAGAATCGTGGAACCGTTGGCACCAATAGCTGTCTGCAGACAAAAACACACAGAAAGAAAAACTAAAGTAATGTTTCAATGATTATAATCAAATCAAATACTATATTTACAAATGGACCATTCTGCATAATGAGTACTTTTACTTTTGGTACTTTAAGTATATTTTGATATCAATTTTATTTGTACTTTTACTAAAGTAAGCTTTTGAATGCAGGACCTCCATTTTGAATACTTCTTCCCCCTGAACAATAATATTCACATTAATCCAATTTTTCATGACTTTTTAAATATTTGTTTGGTTTCCTTTAAGGATTAAATTGTTCTGTTTTGGGTTATTATTGTTTCTGGTGGTTTCCTTCTTAAAGGAACAGTGTGTAGCATTTAAATGAATATATTATTTTGTGTTTTTGTTACTTTAGAATGAACGTTTCTACGTTTTCAGTAAAAGTTAAGTATGAATACTAAAACATGAACCTGCTAGTTGCTCTTTAAGTCATTTAAGTTTACTTTAGCGTGTAATGGTTTCCACTATAAACTGCAATGATTTACAGAACAACATCAACTTTTATAGCTCATTGTAATATTACAATTGTTACTATTTCTATTTCTAGAACTTTGTGCAGAAAGAAAACTTCTCTCACCGTTAAAGAGTCGCCCAGCGCGGCGATGACTTTCACGTCTGCAGCTTTCACCAATTCAACTGGAAGAAACAGACAAACAAGGAAACAGTCAGAAAGACGAAGAAACAGACAAACAAGGAAACAGTCAGAAAGAAAGACAAACAGACAAACAAGGAAACAGTCAGAAAGACGAACAAACAGAGAAACAAGGAAACAGTCAGAAAGAAAGACAAACAGACAAACAAGGAAACAGTCAGAAAGAAAGACAAACAAGGAAACAGTCAGAAAGAAAGACAAACAGACAAACAAGGAAACAGTCAGAAAAACGAAGAAACAGACAAACAAGGAAACAGTCAGAAAGACGAAGAAACAGACAAACAAGGAAACAGTCAGAAAGACGAAGAAACAGACAAACAAGGAAACAGTCAGAAAGAAAGACAAACAAGGAAACAGTCAGAAAGAAAGACAAACAAGGAAACAGTCAGAAAGAAAGACAAACAGACAAACAAGGAAACAGTCAGAAAGAAAGACAAACAGACAAACAAGGAAACAGTCAGAAAGACGAAGAAACAGACAAACAAGGAAACAGTCAGAAAGACGAAGAAACAGACAAACAAGGAAACAGTCAGAAAGAAAGACAAACAGACAAACAAGGAAACAGTCAGAAAGAAAGACAAACAGACAAACAAGGAAACAGTCAGAAAGAAAGACAAACAGACAAACAAGGAAACAGTCAGAAAGACGAACAAACAGACAAACAAGGAAACAGTCAGAAAGACGAAGAAACAGACAAACAAGGAAACAGTCAGAAAGACGAAGAAACAGACAAACAAGGAAACAGTCAGAAAGAAAGACAAACAAGGAAACAGTCAGAAAGAAAGACAAACAAGGAAACAGTCAGAAAGACGAACAAACAGACAAACAAGGAAACAGTCAGAAAGAAAGACAAACAGAGAAACAGTCAGAAAGAAAGACAAACAGAGAAACAAGGAAACAGTCAGAAAGAAAGACAAACAAGGAAACAGCTGTTCTTGAGCCCTTTTAAGAAATTAAAAGCGATATTATAGTAATACTATAAGCACACACACGTTATTCAGGCAGAATATCTCATTTAAACAAACCCAAGGATTAAAGATTAAAATAAACGTATTCTGTTCTCTCACAAAAACAGTATTTAAGACCACAACTTAACCTATAATAATATACAGTCGTATATATTTACGGTGCAGTAAAAAGTATCATATCTGCTGGTGAAACGTGGAGGAGTAGAAGCTGGTAGAAGCTGGTTCTGGGACTTCACCTGAGGTTGGGACGGTGGGAGACGGACTCATATCCGGACAAAGGAATGAAGGATGCAGACGACGCCGGAGAAAGTCTGTTCCTAGAACATCCTGCAGGACAAGAATCACACGACACGTTCTCACAGCTTGTGTGTTTAAAGGTTAGGAGTTTTAACTCCAGGGTGGTTTGTTCTGAATGGGAACCTTTTGTGGAACCTTTTGAGGAACCTTTTGTGGAACCTTTTGTGGAACCTTTTGTGGAACCTTTTGAGGAACCTTTTGTGGAACCTTTTGAGGAACCTTTTGAGGAACCTTTTGTGGAACCTTTTGTGGAACCTTTTGAGGAACCTTTTGTGGAACCTTTTGAGGAACCTTTTGAGGAACCTTTTGTGGAACCTTTTGTGGAACCTTTTGAGGAACCTTTTGTGGAACCTTTTGAGGAACCTTTTGTGGAACCTTTTGAGGAACCTTTTGTGGAACCTTTTGAGGAACCTTTTGAGGAACCTTTTGTGGAACCTTTTGTGGAACCTTTTGTGGAACCTTTTGAGGAACCTTTTGAGGAACCTTTTGTGGAACCTTTTGAGGAACCTTTTGAGGAACTTGAACCTCATGGACTTTTCCCAGGAACTAGGAACCCTTTGAGGAATTGGGTTCTTTTAAAGTACACTTGTGGTTGTTGTGAGGATGAAATATTTCTACGTGATTGTATTGGAAATGATATTTGTGATTTTATAACCACATTTCTGTGTAATTCAGATTTTGTGGCTAAGTCTGTGTCTGTATGTACGTCTGTATCTCGTCGTTATCGCTGCCATGACAAATGATTAATCTCGATGAGGGTTTCCTGGTTAGATAAAGGGAAATTCAAATGTGCAGGGTCCAAGACTCCATAAAAAGTCTTTTTGTTGCTCACACAGGAAAAACATCCACGTCAAGTCTTTCCTGACATTACACAACCATTCTTGATAGGAAGGGGTAACGCTAGACGTAATGCAGCAGCTTGAACTCCTGATGAATAATGCACCACGTGTACTGGGCTAAGTGCTAACACTGGTCCGAGTGCTGCACACTGTAACTGATTCTCAGCCTGAACCTGAACCCCCAAAAAAGTTGCAGTAGCTAAATGTGGCAGCCATGTGTTGTAAAGAGTCCAGACCACAGCTGACTGGACGCTCTGCGACCTCTTTGGGCCTTTATGTTTGACTAAACCAGAAGACTTCCTGATACAGAGCTCTGGAAATAAATACAACAAAACCTGAAATATTGAATGCAGAATCAAGCTCCTGCTTCCCCAAAACAACCAAAAATGCAGGAAGATTTATGGGTTGAGGTGTGAAAGTGGTTAAAATCAATCTTCTTTTAGGATTAGCAGCTATTAAAACCAAACCTGCTCAATGTTAACAGTTATATATTGTGAGCATTACATTATATATCTCTAGTATACTATATCTAAAGCACATGTGTTAAACTTCTGCATCATTACTTTACAAGACATGTTATAAAACAATGAATTAATAAATAGGTATCACTATCATTAACTTCAGTTATAGTTATTTTATTGTTGCACACATGATAACATTTCATGTATACTGAGCATATTTCAATGATTACCAAATGATTTGTAAACCTTTAAGTAAAGCGTGTTAAACATTCATTAACACTTTGTTAATAGTTATTAATCATTTTTTAAACCGTCAATAAACATTATCTTGATGCAGCTGCTGATTATAACACATTATTACACTGTTAAATGGTTAATAAGTACTTTGTAAAGCATCTATAAACCTTATTTAGACAAATAGTCAATACTTTATCAATAGTTAATAATAGTTTTGTAGATGTTTTACAAACAATTTCTTAAAGTGTTAACAAATCATTTGATGATCATTACAAAATACTTAATACAGCAAATAATAATAATAATGCAAAAACAAACTGTTTATGAATATAAATATATATATATTTTTTTTTACCAATAAATAAAATGTAGCGACATCATTTACTGGCTCGTTTTATTTTTCAGGTTGAATATTTAATGAAAACATTTATTTAAGTTAATCAGAGCGGTGACAACAGCAGCAACAGGTTTAAAACCAATGCTCCTTAAATAAAGAATAACTTGAACCATAAATACAGTACATGTAACCCTAACCCTAACCCTACACCAAACCTAACCCTAACCCTAACCCTAACCCTACACCAAACCTAACCCTAACCCTAACCCTAACCCTACACCAAACCTAACCCTAACCCTAACCCTAACCCTAACCCTAACCCTAACCCTACACCAAACCTAACCCTAACCCTAACCCTAACCCTAACCCTAACCCTAACCCTAACCCTACACCAAACCTAACCCTAACCCTGCCCTCCACTAACCCTAACCCTAACTACAGTACATGTAACCCTAACTACAGTAGGGTTACATGTAGTTAGGGTTAACTAACTAACATTATAACCCTAACATTGTTAACATTATTATAACATTGTAACCCTAACTACAGTACATGTAACCCTAACCCTAACCCTAACTACAGTACATGTAACCCTAACCCTAACCCTAACTACAGTACATGTAACCCTAACTACAGTACATGTAACCCTAACTACAGTACATGTAACCCTAACCCTAACCCTAACTACAGTACATGTAACCCTAACCCTAACCCTAACTACAGTACATGTAACCCTAACTACAGTACATGTAACCCTAACTACAGTACATGTAACCCTAACCCTAACTACAGTACATGTAACCCTAACTACAGTACATGTAACCCTAACTACAGTACATGTAACACTAACTACAGTACATGTAACCCTAACTACAGTACATGTAACACTAACTACAGTACATGTAACCCTAACTACAGTACATGTAACCCTAACTACAGTACATGTAACCCTAACTACAGTACATGTAACACTAACCCTAACTACAGTACATGTAACCCTAACTACAGTACATGTAACACTAACTACAGTACATGTAACCCTAACTACAGTACATGTAACCCTAACCCTAACTACAGTACATGTAACACTAACCCTAACTACAGTACATGTAACACTAACGCTAACTACAGTACATGTAACACTAACTACAGTACATGTAACCCTAACTACAGTACATGTAACCCTAACTACAGTACATGTAACCCTAACTACAGTACATGTAACACTAACCCTAACTACAGTACATGTAACCCTAACTACAGTACATGTAACACTAACTACAGTACATGTAACCCTAACTACAGTACATGTAACACTAACTACAGTACATGTAACCCTAACCCTAACTACAGTACATGTAACACTAACTACAGTACATGTAACCCTAACTACAGTACATGTAACACTAACTACAGTACATGTAACACTAACCCTAACTACAGTACATGTAACACTAACTACAGTACATGTAACCCTAACTACAGTACATGTAACCCTAACTACAGTACATGTAACCCTAACTACAGTACATGTAACCCTAACTACAGTACATGTAACCCTAACTACAGTACATGTAACACTAACTACAGTACATGTAACCCTAACCCTAACTACAGTACATGTAACACTAACCCTAACTACAGTACATGTAACCCTAACTACAGTACATGTAACCCTAACTACAGTACATGTAACCCTAACTACAGTACATGTAACACTAACTACAGTACATGTAACCCTAACCCTAACTACAGTACATGTAACACTAACCCTAACTACAGTACATGTAACCCTAACTACAGTACATGTAACCCTAACTACAGTACATGTAACCCTAACTACAGTACATGTAACCCTAACTACAGTACATGTAACACTAACTACAGTACATGTAACCCTAACCCTAACTACAGTACATGTAACCCTAACTACAGTACATGTAACCCTAACTACAGTACATGTAACCCTAACTACAGTACATGTAACCCTAACCCTAACTACAGTACATGTAACACTAACCCTAACTACAGTACATGTAACACTAACCCTAACTACAGTACATGTAACCCTAACTACAGTACATGTAACCCTAACTACAGTACATGTAACCCTAACTACAGTACATGTAACCCTAACCCTAACTACAGTACATGTAACACTAACCCTAACTACAGTACATGTAACACTAACCCTAACTACAGTACATGTAACCCTAACTACAGTACATGTAACCCTAACTACAGTACATGTAACACTAACTACAGTACATGTAACACTAACCCTAACTACAGTACATGTAACACTAACTACAGTACATGTAACCCTAACTACAGTACATGTAACCCTAACTACAGTACATGTAACCCTAACTACAGTACATGTAACCCTAACTACAGTACATGTAACCCTAACTACAGTACATGTAACACTAACTACAGTACATGTAACCCTAACCCTAACTACAGTACATGTAACACTAACCCTAACTACAGTACATGTAACCCTAACTACAGTACATGTAACCCTAACTACAGTACATGTAACCCTAACTACAGTACATGTAACACTAACTACAGTACATGTAACCCTAACCCTAACTACAGTACATGTAACACTAACCCTAACTACAGTACATGTAACCCTAACTACAGTACATGTAACCCTAACTACAGTACATGTAACCCTAACTACAGTACATGTAACCCTAACTACAGTACATGTAACACTAACTACAGTACATGTAACCCTAACCCTAACTACAGTACATGTAACCCTAACTACAGTACATGTAACCCTAACTACAGTACATGTAACCCTAACTACAGTACATGTAACACTAACCCTAACTACAGTACATGTAACACTAACCCTAACTACAGTACATGTAACCCTAACTACAGTACATGTAACCCTAACTACAGTACATGTAACCCTAACTACAGTACATGTAACCCTAACTACAGTACATGTAACCCTAACCCTAACTACAGTACATGTAACACTAACTACAGTACATGTAACCCTAACCCTAACTACAGTACATGTAACCCTAACTACAGTACATGTAACCCTAACACTAACTACAGTACATGTAACCCTAACTACAGTACATGTAACCCTAACTACAGTACATGTAACACTAACTACAGTACATGTAACCCTAACACTAACTACAGTACATGTAACACTAACCCTAACTACAGTACATGTAACACTAACTACAGTACATGTAACCCTAACCCTAACTACAGTACATGTAACACTAACTACAGTACATGTAACCCTAACACTAACTACAGTACATGTAACACTAACCCTAACTACAGTACATGTAACCCTAACTACAGTACATGTAACCCTAACTACAGTACATGTAACACTAACCCTAACTACAGTACATGTAACCCTAACCCTAACTACAGTACATGTAACCCTAACTACAGTACATGTAACACTAACCCTAACTACAGTACATGTAACACTAACTACAGTACATGTAACCCTAACTACAGTACATGTAACCCTAACTACAGTACATGTAACACTAACTACAGTACATGTAACCCTAACCCTAACTACAGTACATGTAACACTAACTACAGTACATGTAACCCTAACTACAGTACATGTAACACTAACTACAGTACATGTAACACTAACTACAGTACATGTAACACTAACTACAGTACATGTAACACTAACCCTAACTACAGTACATGTAACCCTAACCCTAACTACAGTACATGTAACCCTAACTACAGTACATGTAACCCTAACCCTAACTACAGTACATGTAACACTAACTACAGTACATGTAACACTAACCCTAACTACAGTACATGTAACCCTAACTACAGTACATGTAACCCTAACTACAGTACATGTAACCCTAACTACAGTACATGTAACCCTAACTACAGTACATGTAACCCTAACTACAGTACATGTAACCCTAACTACAGTACATGTAACCCTAACTACAGTACATGTAACCCTAACCCTAACTACAGTACATGTAACCCTAACTACAGTACATGTAACCCTAACTACAGTACATGTAACACTAACTACAGTACATGTAACCCTAACCCTAACTACAGTAGGGTTAGACTAACCCTAACTACAGTAGGGTTAGACTAACCCTAACTACAGTAGGGTTAGACTAACCCTAACTACAGTAGGGTTAGTCTAACCCTAACTACAGTAGGGTTACACTAACCCTAACTACAGTAGGGTTAGACTAACCCTAACTACAGTAGGGTTAGACTAACCCTAACTACAGTATGGTTAGTCTAACCCTAACTACAGTAGGGTTAGACTAACCCTAACTACAGTAGGGTTACACTAACCCTAACTACAGTAGGGTTAGACTAACCCTAACTACAGTAGGGTTAGACTAACCCTAACTACAGTAGGGTTACACTAACCCTAACTACAGTATGGTTAGTCTAACCCTAACTACAGTAGGGTTAGACTAACCCTAACTACAGTAGGGTTAGACTAACCCTAACTACAGTAGGGTTAGACTAACCCTAACTACAGTAGGGTTACACTAACCCTAACTACAGTAGGGTTACACTAACCCTAACTACAGTAGGGTTAGACTAACCCTAACTACAGTAGGGTTACACTAACCCTAAAGAAACAGTCGAACAGTTTTGGATGTTTTAACGATACCTGGTTGAAATCGTCTTCTTCCTTTAATGTGAAGCCTGCAAGAGAGAAGAAACATTATAAAGACTGTCAAATAAAAGAGGTGTTTTAGAAACGACACGTTGAGATATTCTAAAGCTCACCGTCTGCACGACACGGAGCTAATAAACACACTACGATCAGCACACGTGTTAACATGTTGTCGTCTGTCTCCCCAAAGGAAACACAAATGTAGGAATAAAAACAGGTCTGAAGCTTTAATGGTGTTTAAATCTCCTCCGTGAGGAAACTGATATCTTTGACCTTTGTAGTCATTTGTGCAACCAGAGCCTCTCAGTCATAAACTGTCGATTATCGATTCATAATTGCAGTCCATGTTGTCTTAACGGTCTTTAACTCTTCAGCCCAGAAGATTGTTTGAAGTTAAACACGACTTTGTTCCTGGATCAATAAGAGTAAATAGAGAAAAACACCAAGTTAAGAGAACATCATGTTCATGTACACTTTCTTATTAATGTAATTAGTAGTTTTTAATTAGAAATTAAAGAAAAAAGCAATATGAAGAGATTTGTTTTTGAACGTATTAGTTTTTCTCAGAGCTTTCAACGTATCTCACTCCATCTGATGAAGATGTTAAAACATGCATAAAAAGCTGATCAGTGGAGCTTGAATCAACTTTATAAGCAGTTCATTCAGTTTCTTTCTTTGAAACATAAAGCGTATAACTAAGCGTATTTTGATGTATCGTCTCATGTTTAGTCTCGTCTGTCGTTGTGAAGTTATGATTGTCATACATGCTCATAGGTCTCTGTTTGGGCTCTTATAATGTGTTCACGTTTCTTTTATTTCTTTACATCAACAGAGAACAATCACATTGATCCCAAAGTTTACTGTTTCTCATAAATCACAATCAGGTTTATTGTCCAGTATGTTTTCATATCACCTCGTTGTTGTTGTGCATTAGCGTCAATATAAACAAAGTAAAAGACCAAAACAAGTACTGCAAAAGTCAAGAAATAACATGAAATATATAGATTATAATAAATACATGTACGAAAAAGAGAAGAAATACATATTCTTAAGAGCAAAGATCTGTGCAGTGTTCAGAATGAAGAGAATACAATATGAACTAAAGAAGAAAGAAGGTGTGCAATATAAGTGCAAAATGACTGAGCAGACGATGTAAAAACATAAGTTTACATCGTCTGCTGTCTGCAGACATCACTGATGCATGTTTTAATTCATGAAAGTAATGTATAGTATTTATGAGGAATCAACTACAAATTGGAAGATATTCATCTTCAGACAAACAACAAAGAGCATCTTTGATCTCTAACCGTAAACTCAGAGTTTATGTTCTGGAAAAGTCAGTTTAGCTGAATTTGTGGTCAAAACTACACATGTAAGGGAGCGGCCATTTATACCAGCACATGGAATCATGTAGTTCACGTTTCTTATATATCATATCGTATCTAATGTCTCCACTGTTTGAGGCTTTTTTTTAGAAATGTAAATGATAATAGTTTGAGACAAAAGTTAAAAGTGTAACTTTTGGAATTTGGAATCTTATATATTTTATATAATCTTATAATCTTTATAATTTATAAAGATGATAACATTAAATATGAAATACTAGAAAAAATATGCATTTATTTACATTCCTTTGATATGATGAGTTTCAAACGATATATTTTATTATCATTCATCCTTTAAATATAATATATTATTATTCATTATGAATTAGAAAGGGAAACTGCGGGCGTCATGACGTCATTATTGGGGTCACGCGCTGGTTGACCTCAGGTGTGTGTTCCTGCTGAAGGTAAACAAATGGATTCAGCGGCGGTTTGCGGTAAAAACATGAAGAATGTGACCGAGCCGCGCGGATTAAAGCGAGTGAAATGTCCGGACACAAGAGAAGATATAATGTACGCTTCCCTCCCGTGAGTACACACTTTATTTTATAGTATTTAAGCTGTTTAAAGGTAAAGAAAGGACTCAAAGCTAACGGTTAGCTGCGTTCAGGTAGCATGGAGTGATGGGAATGTTTACAGGTAAGATATATATATTCAGGTTTATTCTTCTTTGGACGAGACAAGATGGCAAATTTAAACTGTTGAAAACTAAAAAAGTTGCACAAAATGAAGGATAATAAAGAGGTAAAATAAAAAATAAAGAAATGATGAGAACACATAGATCAGTTGTATAAAGAGCAGATTCATGGTTGCTTTCGTGACTTCAGGTCTAAACTGTGGTTTACGAGGAGCCTTTGAATGCAGCAGTGTAACTTCATGTGATGAACGTTATGAATTCTTTGTTTTTCTTTTTGCTCCCAGAGTCGCATTAAAAAGATGATGCAGAAGGACGCAGAGGTGGGGAGGATTGCTGTGGCGGTTCCTGTGATCATCTGTATCCTTTCTAAACTTTTACATGAATTAACTGTGTGTGTGTGTGTGTGTGTGTGTGTGTGTGTGTGTGTGTGTGTACATCATACTGCTGATGTATAAAGAACTCATCTCTCTGGAGGTGTTGCTGCTTTTGATTCATCTTTCATACATTTGCTGTTTTGCAGCAGTCCTCTCCCTCTCTGTTTCCCTCCAACTCCTCCCTAAGCATGCTGGGAGTTGTAGTCGCTTGTACTTTTTTGTACTTCAAGTATATTTTGATGCTAATACTTTTCTACTTTGAATGCAGGACCTTTACCTGTAACAGAGTATTGTTATGCTGAGGTATTGACACTTTTACTTCAGTAAAAGATGTAAATACTTCTTCCACATTGTTGAACAGACCGAATCAAAAGTTGTTCTGGAAGTTGGTGCAGTTTCTAAAGTTTTTTTTTAAACTGCACTTTTGGGATGTTTTATGTTTTAACATTTGAGAACTCCGGCATGCAATGGAATTCAAAAAAAATCCAATATCCATTCCTACATTAAACCATTTTAATACCTTACAAAAACTCAAAGTATGCAATGTTCCTCCTCACAATCACTGTATACGATCATCAGGGGGAGAAGCCTTTACAACTTTATTGAGTCCGTCATCGGACACAGAACTCTTCTTCTTCTTCTTCTTTTTTCTTTTGCATTTTAATACACTGCTACTTTTAAATGAGGCAAAAAAAGTGCTGCAACAGTAAATAATTCAATAAGATAATCCCCGTGAAAGAACCCCTGCAGGTGATGCAATCTGTTCGGTGCTGTAGTCCTGGAGGGAGCCGTGAAATATAGATGGAAGACTTTACTTCCACTTGTGTCGCCTCTCAGCAGACGTGTAGAGATGTGTTGATGTCCTGAACTGCAGCGATCAGCTCGAGCTCTGGAAATGTTCCTGAAGTCTCTGCTCACCAAAATCTGTCTGATAACTCAGTCGAAGCGCAGCGCCGTCCTGTCCGTCGCTCACATGTGAGTAGAAGCTTCTGTTCAGTCGATATGAAGTCATTCATTCTCTTTAAATCCCACCGATATCTTTCAGTAAATAGTCGTGAAGAAGAAATGAGGACTAATCCAGCTGTGATGCATTCACTGCCAGCATGCACTTTTATCTTCATCGTATCCTGATTTTTAAATTGGTATTGCAGAAATCGAAGAAGTGATACAGATGAACATCAATGGAGCGCCGACAAATGACTTTCTCCAGATTTAACGCTTTTGTCTTTCATCTTCCAAAGTTTAATTTGAAACACAACAGTTCATGTCGACTCCTTATCGTTGTGATAACTTCTGTTTATATGTATTCAATGTTTTACTGTGTGTATTTGAAGGGAGGACAATAAAAGAATACTTTATATTTGTGCGTAGGAAGCAGTGCATCGAGTTTGAGAAGCTCTTCCACTTCCTCAGAGACCTGGTGGAGCGAGCTTCGTCTTCAGCCGGCCAGGACGACAGAGGGATGAGCATGTGGCCGACGTTCAGGTAGAAACACTCCTCATCAGCTGTTAGTGGTTACAAAGCTGTGATAGTCCGTCATCTTCTCAGAGAACAGACGTTTATTGGCACTTTTAGATGCATTTAAAGTGAGCTACAATAAAACATTATGCAAGTGAGATTACGTTTTGTTTTAAATGCTGGATATTGAAATGATTTGCAATTTGTTTTAAACTACACAAGTATCTTAGTGTACTCTTCACAGTACAATGTACTGAGTAAATATATATGAGGGCTCTAACTGTTTGTTTTAATTGTAGATTGTTGCTCATATACTCAAATAATCGTTTGAATCAAATTAAAATGAGTTTCTTTAAATTGCTTGTTTTGTTCGACCAATAGTCCAAAACCAAGAAAGAATTATTCTCATATGTGACGGCAAAAAGCAACACATCTGGAATGTTTTGCATGAAACAATATTAGTTTTCTGTTTTCTGACCATCCGGTGAACCGACTCATCGTTTCTCATCTTTATTTTACACGATGTTCTTTTCAGGACGACACGACGCGACATTTCTGTTCAAAAAGCTGCTGAAGTGGCAGAAACGGCGCCTCGGCGGAGCCGCGACTCGCTGGACAACGACTCCAGCTCCGGTGTACGTATCAATGAAAACACACCGTATCAAAAGGTGGGATGGTTTTGCTCAGAGGCACTCAGGCAGCAGTTTGTGTTGGTAGTTGAACTCTCAACCAACAAGACCAAAAGGCTTTGTTTGAATAGCGACCCCATGAGGCTGTAAAGGTCATTACACTCTAAGTGTCGGGCTAGAAGAGGACAGTAAGCTCTACTCTTATTAACTGTAGTTTGTTTATGTGGATTCAAATAGTTTATTCTTTTCCTAAACTGAGGAAAGAGTCGACGACACGCCGTCATTCAGAAATATGTTCAATTATTACGAGTTTAAGATCATTGCTTTGTTTCTTCCAGGAGTCGGAGCTCTTCATCGGCTTGTGAGCGACCAGAGGAACTCGCATCATTTCTCTCCATTTAAACTTTGTGGGTTAACGTTAACGTGAGGATATTAACTATTATTAGGTTATGTAATACTTTAGACCTCTGGCTGCTTATGCTTTTTGTTTTATTTTGGAAGCCCTTTTTGTTTGTAGCAGAAGTTTACACTAAAGTATAATGAACTTAAATATGATTGAAGTTGTTTGACTGCTAATTAGTTTTTTTTTGTTCCGGCAATTTGCTTTAAAGCATTCTTTGAGCGTTGATATGAAATATGCTCTGGTCAGATTATGTTTCAGTTCCAATAACAGTTTATTATTATAATAAGAGTTTTTCACACCATTTTTATGCTCCAGCCTTTCAAACTAAACTAAGTGCTTGTTTTGCCTGAATGGCTTCTGTTTCAGCGTTTAATATTTAAAGCACTTGTAAACGAACGTTTTAAAGACGGTAAACCTTTGCAAATGAAATGTAATCAAAGTGTAAATAAAGAATTTCAACATCTGTGATTTAATGTGAAGTATAAAAGGTCACAAAAATAAAAACAAATCAAGAGCATACAGGGATTGGTTTATTCCAAGAAACTAATCTTTTTACATCGTGAGGTGAAATGACAAATAAATAAATGCATTTTATTCTGAAAACCGTTTTTTTTTAAACTGTAAATTTACACGTGAAAGTCAAATCTAGCAAACCGTGTGACTTGAGTTGCTACGCTAGCTAGCTAGCTGCACGAGGACACGTCTCCCGCTGAAGTCTCAATGAGACGGACTTCATGAAGTTCAGATCCAGTAGTTATTGAAATGAAACATGCATCTTCACTACAGTTACACTTAAAAAGAGTAGAAGTAGAAAAAAAAGCAAGTTTTTTTTTTTTTAGTAAAAGAAAACCAAAACATTTATTTTAACTCTTGCAGTAATTACATATTTATAGATTTGCATTAGTGGTTCAATAGATCTTTTATTTAATCCATTTACGCTCCTTTTGAACAACTGACCCAAATACTGACGGAGACAAATCTAGATTTAAATACGATGAAAAAATTAAAACATTTACACTCAGACTGGTGACAATCACCTCATTGTCTCTTCTGTCCACTCGAGCTACGAGTTGTTACAGCGGGACATCTTGTGCCAGAGAGACCAGAGGAACAAGAAGTTTAAAAAAAATATCCAAACAAGAGAAGAAAACCGTCAACTACAGCGAAAAAGCGTCCTCAGTAGAGTCTCGCTCCGTAGCCAAACGTCTGTTTAATCGCTTCAAAGTAGTATCTCTGCCAGCCCTCTCTCGTGCGCTCCTCCTCGTCCTCCGGGACGCCCCGACACTCCACCTTCAGCTCCGTCTCGCTGCTGCGGTCGTAGAACGACATGGAGATGGTGGCGTAGTGCTCTGTGGAGCAAAGTTACACTTTAATGTCAGTAATCGCCTTTAAATCACCGCGTACAACACATTTTACAGACTTTTAAGTGATGTCATCGCTTTGTTTTATTTGTTGATTTGACTAAATATATATATTTTATTTATTTATTGTATCGACTGTCTCACTGAGCGTTCTGTTATTATCAGTCAAAGCACTTTGTAAACTGTTTTTAAAGGTGCTATAAATAAAGTTATTATTATCATCAGAGTCATAAAGTTACACTTTAACCTTTAATCGTAAATAAACACGGTAAAAGGAAACATTCTTTATTCTACATTGAGTTGTTTCAGAATGGTAGAGCTAATAGATATTTCAGTATGTTGATTAAGAGTTGATTACTTTTCTGTTAATTCAGAAATTCACACATAAAAACATGATGAAATTGCACCTTCAAATTAAGAACATGAAGATAAAGTTTTAATTTTTATGTTGTACGAGGAAATAAGCACAAAAATCCTTTAAATCTTAATTTTTTTGTGATAATATTCATATTACAGAAAGTGTAAACATCCAATGTTTGGCTGTTTTTTACTAAATTTGTTTCTGCAAATGTAGCTTTATATTAAAAAAGTGATGTTCAGCATGTTTGAGTAGATACAGTTTAAGTCAAAATGATTTTTTATGTCAGTCAGTTACACTCTTTAAATATAAAATAGATACATTATAGATACACTATAGATACATAAATACATTATAGATACACTATAGATACACTATAGATACACTATAGATACACTATAGATACATAAATACATTATAGATACACTATAGATACACTATAGATACATAAATACACTATAGATACACTATAGATACATTATAGATACACTATAAATACACTATAGATACATAAATACACTATAGATACACTATAAATACATTATAGATACACTATAAATACACTATAGATACATAAATACACTATAGATACACTATAGATACATAAATACACTATAGATACACTATAGATACATAAATACACTATAGATACACTATAGATACATAAATACATTATAGATACACTATAGATACACTATAGATACATAAATACATTATAGATACACTATAGATACACTATAGATACACTATAGATACATAAATACATTATAGATACACTATAGATACATAAATACACTATAGATACATTATAGATACATAAATACACTATAGATACACTATAGATACATAAATACACTATAAATACACTATAGATACATAAATAGATTATAGATACACTATAGATACACTATAGATACACTATAGATACACTATAGATACATAAATACACTATAGATACATGGACGTACCACAGGGCCAGTTGTTATACCTCCACTTCATCACTATCTTCTCATCAGGTACCTGAGGAGACAGGATTCATTGTTAACATTTATTCATTTCATCTGAAGATTATGTGGTCGAATAACACAAAAATAAAAACATCTTTAACTCTGCATGTCTGATAATCTCATATTTATATATATATATATATATATATATAGCTTATAATATTATATATATTTAAAATCTTAATCGGCCAAGAAAATTGCAATCGGTGTATTTCTCATTGTACTTTATGATTCAAACAATAATAATAAACTTTATTAATAACACTTTGTAAAACATAGGTTACAAAGTGCTTTACAAGATAGAAATGGAGACATTTTAAAAGTGATATAACAATGAGTAAATGAGCTGCATATGAGAAGAAACAGTCAACTATTATTATTAATATAAAAGTTAAGAGAATAAAAGGTTGAGACTTACCAGCTCCGTGAATTCACCAAAAACGTTTCCTTCTAGCAGACGGAACTTTCCTCCTTTCTCTCCGTCCACCGTCGCCGGAGCGTGAGTGAACGCCTGAGTCATCTGCACAAAACAAAAACAGAAACACTTTTATACTATTATATAAGATATATATGTATATATATACATATACACACACACACACACACTATTAACAGAAACACTTTATTATAATCGTCACACACATGAAAGCTGAGCTCTGCAGTGAGACGTAGGAGCCGAGGTCGGTGCTTTTAACCCCAACATCTGTATTTGTTGGCTCATTCTTTCCTCTGATATTAAATATCGGTCCGGTGCCGACTCACTACATTTATATCTTTGTATTTAGTTTTACAAAGTAAGGAAAGAATGTTTAAGTCTGGTTTGGTAAGAGGATAAGCAGCTCACCTCCTGGTTGAGGAAGACTCTGTAGAGATCAGCCGGGGAGGTGAGGAACTTCTCCCTCATGATGAACTTACAGGTGGGGATCTTGACGCCGGTGTTGACGGGAGCAGCTGTGCTGCTCGAGGAGGAAATCTGTTCAAAGAACAAAAGTGTGATGAGGGACGGTTGTGTTGCAGTAAATCATTCAGAGTTGTGTAAACGTAGAACGCGGCAGACGGCCGGAGACGCTTAGTGAGCGACGTACCCGAGTGTTGTCCACCGTGGCCTTGGACTGAGACGTGGACTTGAACACACCGTTAGCTGTCGGCAGGATCATTCCCTGAGTGAACTCTGCAATCACAACAAAGGGAGCTTCCAAAACACGTTTCATTCAAAGTATTTAAATAACAAAAATACAAAAATAAAGTGTAAAAACCTTCATTAGAGAAATAATGAAGAAATAAAGTGAATTCTACTATTAAAAGAGAGTTTAAGGAAAACAAAGATTTAAAATGAACATCTTCACATGTAGCAAACTTAAATGTAAAAGCATTTGTGTTGCTTTCATCAGGTTATTACTACATTTTAACTTCACATCTTCTCTGTAAACACTAAACTGTTAGAGGTCCAATCCTGTTTCCTGATCATTTAGAAGTAACCGTGACGATCATTGTGAGCCTGAGGACTGAATGAACCGTTCTGTTTTCATTAACATCTTGTCTGCTTTCACTCGCCTGTTTTCAAGAACCCAACGTAGCTCCCCAGGACTTCACGGATTAAATCTGCTCCTTTTGTCTTCATCAGGTTGGTCAGCGGCGTTTCCGGTTCATCTTTATTCAACGATACAGAAATCTGGACAAAAACCACAGAGCGGTCGTCAGCACGCTGCTCAATCAGTCAGTGACACAGAAGATCTGAGACACTTACATCCAGATCCTCCATGTCGTTCTCGTCAGAAAGGTTGGGAACGTCAACGGTTCCCGTATATTTGACTCCTGCTTTGGACTCTCCTGGGAAAACAAAGACAACACATGTCAGCAGAGATTCAAAGCCTCTTTATTCCTCTTTCTTCTCTATAATTACAACAGCTTTTGATCAGCTGTTGAGTTACTGTCCTCTTCTAGCCCTTCTTTTCTAATTTAAGAAGCATTAGGCTGACAAAATGAGAACGTGCTCCTCATTTTACAGGAAACGAGCAGTAAAGAACGCAGCTTGAGTTAGTTTCCTGTGCATTCATCCAGCAGCAAACACAGTCACGACTACCGTTAGCAGACGTATGACCACGTTTAAATCATACACATTCGACTAAATTCCCCCCAAAACAACAGTAGCCTCGGTCTTCTACTCACCGGTCCAGGTAGCCTTCAGGTTCCATTCATAGAAGAAAATGAGTTTCCCTTTGCGGTTGTTAATGGAGGCTTCTCCTTCCACCTTGCTGACTTCTGTCACCTCACAACTCCCCTCGTCGTTCTCCACGCTCAGACCGAGGAGCAGCGATTTTAATTTGTCCGACGACCAGGTTGTTGCGTCTCGTTCGGTCCTGCAAAGTGAGCGCGTCAGAAAAGGGTAAACGGCACAAAACTCACATATTCACAGAAGTTTCATTGTAGGATAAATATAATTACGCAATGACATCATTCTGACAACACAAGAAGACACGATGTCAGATAAATTACCCATCTTAAACGTTAATTCTTATATTTATCTGACATAAACTGAAACTATAAGCCAGGAACAACTCATACAACAAGAGATAATGATATATATTATGGAATACTGTGAAAAACTGAAGTAATATGTACAGTTACTCAAACGGTTTTAAACATTTAAATTAGTTGTCTAAAGGGACTATAGAGGTACAGTAGAGGCACTAGAAGCTACAGTAGAGGCACTAGAAGCTACAGTAGAGGCACTAGAAGCTACAGTAGAGGCACTAGAAGCTACAGTAGAGGCACTAGAAGCTACAGTAGAGGCACTAGAAGCTACAGTAGAGGCACTAGAAGCTACAGTAGAGGCACTAGATGCTACAGTAGCTAGCTAGATGCTACAGTAGAGGCATCAGTAGAAGCTACAGTAGAGGCACCAGAAGCTACAGTAGCTAGCTAGATGCTACAGTAGAGGCATCAGTAGAAGCTACAGTAGAGGCGGCACTATAAACTACAGTAGAGGCATCAGGAGCTACAGTAGCTAGCTAGCAGCGATGCTAACTTGAAAAAGATAATGTTAGCTCGATTAAATCCCTCGAATGTAATCCTTTATTTCAATAATATTCTACATTTTACACTCAAGATCTGTCTATGAATAATAAACCAGTGTTTATTTTAATAATCCACGTATAGGACTAAAATAAAAAAGAACAGCTGTAATCTCGACATAAACGTGATTTCAGTGTGTGTGTGTGTGTGTGTGTGTGATGTTAGCATTAGCTAGCTAGCTAGTCAGTGTCCTTTCTTTATATCTCACCAGTGCCAGTTGTTGACATTAGTCGCGTCGGCTCTCTCCTCCACGATCCAACGAGGGTCCCCTTCTCCCCATTTAGCCATGTTCAGCCCGACGTGTTGGTCTGTAACGTTGTGTGCAGAGAGCAGGTTGGTTTTTACCGGCGACCGTCCCGGTGCACGTTGTTTCTAGAAGCCTCTGGCTGCTGCTGGCTGTCTTCTTCTTCTTCTTCTTCTTCTTTCAGGTTTACAATGAATTGGTGCATTACCGCCACCAACTGGTATGGAGTGTGGATCCGAATGTCTAGTATTTATGTTTAGTATATAAAATACTATAATAATATATATATTGTGACGACCCCCCCCTCCCACTAGGGTCTGTGTCCTGGTTGCGGTCTTCTGTCTTTCAGGATGTTGATCAGCAGCTAATGAGCCACACCTGAGCCTGACGGGGTGATGGATGTATAAATCCACAGCTCAAGGATCGGCCCCTCTCTCCTCTCTCCTCTCTCCTCTCTCCTCTCTCCTCTCTCCTCTCTCCTCTCTCCTCTCTCCTCCTCTCCTCTCTCCCCTCTCCTCTCACCTCTCTCCACTCCTCTCCCTCTCCCTCTCCCTCTCCTCCTCTCTCCCTCTCCCCCCTCCTCCTCTCTCCTCTCTCCCCTCTCCCCTCTCCCACTCCTCTCTCCTCTCTCCCTCTCCTCCTCTCTCCCCTCTCCCAACTCCTCTCTCCCCTCTCCTCTCTCCCCTCTCCCTCTCCTCTCTCCTCTCTCCTCTCCCTCCCTCTCCCTCTCCTCTCTCCTCTCCTCTCTCCCCTCTCCCTCTCCTCTCTCCTCTCTCCCCTCTCCTCTCTCCTCTCTCCCCTCTCCCATCTCCTCTCCTCTCTCCTCACTCCCATCTCCTCTCTCCTCTCTCCTCTCTCCCTCTCTCCCTCTCCCTCTCCCTCTCTCCTCTCTCCTCTCCCCTCTCTCCCTCTCCTCTCTCCTCTCTCCCCTCTCCCTCTCCCCTCTCCCCTCTCCTCTCTCCTCTCTCCTCTCTCCTCTCTCCCCCTCCCTCTCCCCTCTCTCCCTCTCTCTCTCCTCTCTCCCCTCTCCTCTCCCCTCTCCTCTCTCCTCTCTCCTCTCCCCTCTCCTCTCTCCCCTCTCTCCCCTCTCCTCTCTCCTCTCTCCCCTCTCCTCTCCCCTCTCCTCTCCTCTCTCCCCTCTCCCCTCTCCTCTCTCCTCTCTCCCTCTCCCCTCTCCCCTCTCCTCTCTCCTCTCTCCTCTCTCCTCTCTCCCTCTCCCTCTCCTCTCCCCTCTCCTCTCTCCTCTCTCCCCTCTCCTCTCCCCTCTCCCCTCTCCTCACTCCTCTCCCCTCTCCCCTCTCCTCTCTCCCCTCTCCTCTCTCCTCTCTCCTCTCTCCTCTCTCCTCTCTCCCTCTTTCCTCTCCCCTCTCCTCTCTCCCCTCTCCTCTCTCCTCTCTCCCCTCCTCTCTCCTCTCTCCTCTCTCCTCTCTCCTCTCTCCCCTCTCCCCTCTCCTCTCTCCTCTCCCCTCTCCTCTCTCCCCTCTCCTCTCTCCTCTCTCCCCTCTCCTCTCCCCTCTCCTCTCTCCTCTCCCCTCTCCCCTCTCCTCTCTCCCCTCTCTCCCTCTCTCCTCTCTCCTCTCTCCTCTCTCCTCTCTCCTCTCTCTCCTCTCCCCTCTCCCCTCTCTCCTCTCTCCTCTCTCCTCTCTCCTCTCTCCTCTCTCCTCTCTCCTCTCTCCTCTCTCCCCTCTCCTCTCTCCTCTCTCCTCTCTCCTCTCCCATCTCCTCTCTCCCCTCTCCCCTCTCCTCTCTCCTCTCTCCCCTCTCCCCTCTCCTCTCTCCTCTCTCCCCTCTCCCCTCTCCTCTCTCCTCTCTCCTCTCTCCCCTCTCCTCTCCTCTCTCCCCTCTCCCATCTCCTCTCTCCCCTCTCCTCTCTCCTCTCTCCCCTCTCCCATCTCCTCTCTCCTCTCTCCTCTCTCCCCCTCTCCCCTCTCCTCTCTCCTCTCTCCTCTCTCCTCTCTCCCCTCTCCTCTCTCCTCTCTCCTCTCTCCCCTCTCCTCTCTCCTCTCTCCCCTCTCCCATCTCCTCTCTCCTCTCTCCTCTCTCCCATCTCCTCTCTCCTCTCTCCTCTCTCCCCTCTCCCCTCTCCTCTCTCCTCTCTCCTCTCTCCCCTCTCCCTCTCTCCTCTCTCCTCTCTCCTCTCTCCCCTCTCCCCTCTCCCCTCTCCCCTCTCCTCTCTCCTCTCTCCTCTCTCCTCTCTCCTCTCTCCCCTCTCCCCTCTCTCCCCTCTCCTCTCTCCTCTCTCCCCTCTCCTCTCCCCTCTCCTCTCTCCTCTCTCCTCTCCCCTCTCCTCTCTCCCCTCTCTCCCCTCTCCTCTCTCCTCTCTCCCCTCTCCTCTCCCCTCTCCTCTCCTCTCTCCCCTCTCCCCCTCTCCTCTCTCTCTCTCCTCCCCTCTCCCCTCTCCCCTCTCCTCTCTCCTCTCTCCTCTCTCCTCTCTCTCCCTCTCCCCTCTCTCCCCTCTCCTCTCTCCCTCTCCTCTCCTCTCCCCTCTCCTCTCCTCTCCCTCTCCTCTCTCCTCTCCCCTCTCCCCTCTCCTCTCTCCCCTCTCTCCTCTCTCCTCTCTCCTCTCTCCTCTCTCCTCTCTCCTCTTCCTCTCCCCTCTCCTCTCTCCCCTCTCCTCTCTCCTCTCTCCCCTCTCCTCTCTCCTCTCTCCTCTCTCCTCTCTCCTCTCTCCCCTCTCCCCTCTCCTCTCTCCTCTCCCCTCTCCTCTCTCCCCTCTCCTCTCTCCTCTCTCCCCTCTCCTCTCCCCTCTCCTCTCTCCTCTCCCCTCTCCCCTCTCCTCTCTCCCCTCTCTCCCCTCTCTCCTCTCTCCTCTCTCCTCTCTCCTCTCTCCTCTCTCCTCTCTCTCCTCTCCCCTCTCCCCTCTCCTCTCTCTCCTCTCTCCTCTTTCCTCTCCCCTCTCCTCTCTCCTCTCTCCCCTCTCCTCTCTCCTCTCTCCTCTCTCCTCTCTCCCCTCTCCCCTCTCCTCTCCCCTCTCCTCTCTCCCCTCTCTCCCCTCTCCTCTCTCCTCTCTCCCCTCTCCTCTCCCCTCTCCTCTCCCCTCTCCTCTCTCCTCTCCCCTTCCCCTCTCCTCTCTCCCCTCTCTCCCCTCTCTCCTCTCTCCTCTCTCCTCTCTCCTCTCTCCTCTCTCCTCTTTCCTCTCCCTCTCCCCTCTCCCCTCTCCTCTCTCCTCTCTCCCCTCTCCTCTCTCCTCTCTCCTCTCTCCTCTCTCCCCTCTCCCCTCTCCTCTCCCCTCTCCTCTCTCCCCTCTCTCCCCTCTCCTCTCTCCTCTCTCCCCTCTCCTCCTCTCTCCTCTCTCCTCTCTCCTCTCTCCCCT